>UYYF01004421.1:24456-83968 GCA_900618365.1 Thelazia callipaeda
TTTTTGCAGAAATTTTTTTTAGATAATGTTAAAAGTAATTATCAGTTTTATTCTAACACATTTTAAAATTTCATGAATTCATATTTTAAGCATGTAAAATCATTAGCTTTATATTTAAATTTATTTAAAATTTTTAGCAAAAACCGCAACCTCAAACACTATGGAAAGCGTTTCGTCGTGAATTTCATTGGAAATGTCTCTTAACAACGTTAATGGTGCATTTATGTATTGGTTATGTTATTTGGTGTCACTTTAATCATTTTGCATATGCTTTTCATACTTATTTAACGTAAGCATCGCTATTTACATGACTTTAGTGTTTAGATCATTAACATGAAATTACTTGCAACATTCTGATCTTTGTATATATTTTTTGTAAATTTTCAAATGTATAAAATTCAAAAAGTTCTTTTGAACAATCAATTATATTTCAACGAATTCAATTACTGTTTAAATAACTTTCGTTTAAATTTGACTATTTAGCGAAATTATTGTAACTTAAAAAAAATAAATTTAAAATGTGCATACAGTTAAAATTTTCATGCCATGTTCTCAGGGATATAATACAAGAGCCAGAATAATTTTTGGTTATTGTATTATAGCATTGATTTAATATAATATTAGCAACAATTTTATCAAACATGATGCGTAATAATGATTTATTTTTATTGCCTTTTAAAATTATGAAAAATGAAACAATATAATAGTTCACATATACAACACAACAATAAGATAATTGAACATAGAAGAAAATGACTTTTCAATTGTTACATAAATAAATAATAAAGAATTTTATAGTTGACAAATAATTGTGTCTAGTA
This sequence comes from Thelazia callipaeda, assembly GCA_900618365.1. NCBI lineage: Eukaryota > Metazoa > Nematoda > Chromadorea > Rhabditida > Thelaziidae > Thelazia > Thelazia callipaeda. The sequence goes on from UYYF01004421.1 coordinate 25,278, forward strand.
TTTTTTACTCTCCAAATGATGTAAACTTATTTCATTTTAATTTTTTTTGTACAAGCCAATTTTGATTTTCATTACATAAACCGATGATATAATGATAAATATGTACACATTTAGAAATTTCAATCATTCATATGGGCCATGTTCTCAGGGATATAATTTCATACCGATTGCATTTGGTGTTTTGCTTTATATAGTCTATATTATGGAATGTTGGTATAATCGAACTAAAGTTTGTAAGATTAAAAAAGTAACAATTTGATTACTCATTAAGTCAAATTTTATACTTATAAGTGCTTACTATAGTAATGTTTTTATCGTGTACGCTTTTCAGCCATCAATTTATTATACTCTTCAAATTTTTCGATCACATAATATTAATTTAAAATTATATTGTAAAGCACAGTTATTACGTAGCTTGCAAGTTATCATTTTCGCTTTTAAACAAACACAGTACGCAATAAATAGTGAATAACTTAAATATAATTAAATCAGTTTAGGTAAATCATATTGAAGCAATAGAATATATCGAAAAAATGCGAAGTGCGCAACCCATTGTTTGGTGGAAAAGTATTTGTTATCACTACGTAAGAAGGACAAGACAAGTTACCAGGTACAATTTAAATAGCAGTTTATTTTAATTATTTGTTTTTAAAATAAAGCATATAATCAAGCTTTTCACTTCGTAACATAAATAAAATCAGTCACAACAGAAATGACTAACTTGATCTAATCAGCCTTGAATCTTATTCTCGAATTTTTTTTAAATTTGCGTAAGACATAAAAAACAGCACTATATTTTTATCAGTAAGGCTTATCTTTGCTCCTAATTTTTTTCTTTATTTTATACTTTCATTGTGCTATTATAATTGAATTAATGGTACCATTTGCTTCTGAATGAAATTAATTATTTAAAAATAAATAATAACTGAGAAATACTTTAAAATGAAAATAAAAATTTGAAGGTATCGAAATGGTGACGCTATTTCTGCAACACAAGCTTTTTACGAACGGGTCAACTCACATGCTGCTGGAAGTATTTTCATTTATGATACATGTGGCGTCAAGGTATTTGAAAATTATGAGATGTCTTAAGTTAACAAATAAAGCTTGAATATAAAAACTTACGTAAGCACAAAATTTAGTGGAAAGCAAAATATGAGATATAATTTTGTAATAACCTGCAATTTGATGGTATAATTAATTTCATTTTTAAAAGTCTATTCCAGGAATATGTAACATTTCTACAATAATGAATATTCTAACTAGTTTCCTCACCAAATTTATGGTGCTATACATTTCTTCAGGATATATCCAAATCATTAACTGCTTTGGAACAATATCCGATAACTAAAATAACAATCACAAAGGGGTTTGTATTTGCATGTATGCAAGCAGCAAACGAGTTTGAAGAGCAACGAGCACGATTTTTCACAGAAAATGAAATTCGTGATGACTATATGGAAGTAAGTGATATCAGAAATTTTTAATTTAGTGATTATTATTTTTTGAATGAATCAATTCTAGGTGCGTGAAGGTCTTGATTTTGCTGATTTGCAATTCGTTGAATCTTTGATTGTATATTCATCTCCATCTAACAAGTGCCCATGGTATCTATCCTCAGCAACATTTTGGATTTTCAGTATTATTTTACTAAGTTGGCCTTTAAGACTCATTTGCGACTTACGTACTGCTCATGTCAACTATCAAATTTCCAAATTATTTGGAACAAATTATTTAAGGTACATTCCTAATGATAAAAGGAAAGAGGGCATTTTTCACTGTTTTCTTTCTGAAAGATTTGATACTTGTACATTGCAAATTTTCAATCCACAAACGAATAAAAGATATAACTGAAACTTCATGTTTTGGTACTGATTGCACTACTGTTCTGTCACAAAATTTATCAAAAAGATATTTGATTTTAAGTCCATCAAGTATTAATTATACCGGTCCCGTAACTCGAACTTCTACTATTGATAGTCACGATTTGGACTTGCTGATTCAACGAGATGGTTACTTGGTGGTACCGAGTTATAGTGAAGCGATGCTTATGGAGCCCAGTAATGCTTTCAATCAGGTCAGTTATCATGAAAAGAAAGCTTCTTAGTAGAATGAACAGCTATAAATTATTGTTAAAAATTTGTTAGTGCATCAAATTTCAAAACGTTCACTTTAAATTGCAGTCATATCTCTTTTATACGAAAATTTGCAATGTACAAAGAAAAAATAAACTTTAATTCAGAATTTATATATAACAGTGATGATCTAATTTTTAACTGAATGTTAGATAAAATCTAAAAATTAAAAGTTCTAGGCAAAAGACATGCAAAAGCTAGTACTAAAGACCGCAAAGGTTTTCAATTTCTGAATATTTCTACAGTAGAGACGAATTTTTAAATGACAGTTTGCGATGCTGTAATTAAAATGAATCTTTGCTGGTTAGAATAGAAAGTAAGATGAAGTAAACATACAGTGATAACAAATTCAATAAAATTAACCACAAAGCTCCGCTAGGTTTTACTTTTTCCTTTTACAATTGTAAATTTTGACAATTAAAATAAAGTAGTTTGAGAGTATACACAGAAATTTAGCTAAAATTTTGTGTTTATGACATTTCGCCTTGTTATTGATTAAAATTATATAAAGTTGACATGTTTTAAAGCACATCCTTCCAAATGGTCACTTCCGCAATAGAAATCGTGTGATAACGACCTGTAATGAAAATGTGGTAATAACAAATTATGGAGCTGTTCGTAATTCGCCTCGGCGTTTTTGGCAGAATGATACGATTAGATCACCAAATCGACGCAACTTTGTTGAAAATGTACCAATTCGAAGTCGCTCTATTAGCTTAATGTTCAATAAGTGAGTTACTTCAAATGAAATGATTTCAATCATTCGACAAGTTTGTTTTCATGTTGGCTCAAAAGTGAAAGGCGGAAGTATTATTTGATATTGAAATTTAAAATTGGAAGTCGTAACGCATTTATTAAAAAGAGTGACATTATTTTTTTGATAAAATAATCAAAACTTTCAAATTTTAAGATTAACTACTCGATCAGACCCATCAACTGTAACTACTCCATCGCTAGCTTTACCACGAACATTAAATGGCCCACCACGATCTGCTAGTATAAGTGGCTTATCAGCAGCTTGGCGTTCATCAGGATATAATTCAATTAGCGAAGAACAGACGGATGATCGACATCCGTTAATCGAACAAATGAGACCAATCGATGAACCACCACCGCCTTATGAAGTAATCCATAAATTTCAATTACATTACAAAACTAATATATCTTCTGGAAGACTGATTCTTAATTTTATATTTTGGAAAGAAAAGGCATCTAATTATAAAGTAACTAGATTATTATCAGTGAGTAAACAAATAAGACAAACTACCTGTCTATTCGGAAATATATAGAAAAATTAAAATGAATTTTACATAGAATGAACTGCAAAACATTGAATAACACACATTAAGCAATAAATTAGTTCAGACATGAGAATTATGTAAGCTAATTCACCTCAAAAATGTTTTACAGATTGCACTAAAAATGTGTGCCCCATTGTACGAAAGACTTCGACGGTCAGCAAATTCACTTACTTCTCGTCTGAACTCACTCTCACATTCTAGCAGTAAAGAATTTCCTTACAAGCGTGAATATGGTACGGAAGGTCAAGGTTCGAGTAGAAGTAGTGGCTGCTAGGAAAATTACTTCTCTTTAATGATTGCTTATTAGTTACTAATTATGCTTACTATATAATAAAACTGCATCTCGACAAGAAAGTCTATTATTAAAATATGCATTCCATCAGCTTTCAGTAAGCCTGTTTATCGAAATAAATCAAAAAAATATATACCACGCAACTCACCATAAATCATAGTTTCATATCATGCTCTGATTACATAAATGTCCCATGCTTCATATTCTTCCACTTGCGAATCAATTCAATTTTAATTTAACCAGAGTGAGCCAGTTAGTTATCTGCCAATGGAAAAAAGCAAACAAAACTATACAAGGGCTGGTTAGTTTTCTCCTCGCGTAGTTTTCATGTAATTCTGAAGCAGCTGCAGTATATTACGAAGATATGAAACTAGCCAAACTGTGACGAAGGATTCTTTTGGTCAGATCAAAAAATGATTAGCTGTTGATACATACGAATATATTCTGTTATTTTTCAACTTCACAGTCTATACTCAAATCAGTGAGAGAATTAATTCAAGAAACGTTCATCTGTTTGGCAGTTAAATTTTATCACTTTTACGAAAGAGAATTCAGTGTTTTTTCTTCTCAAGTATCGATGGAAATGCTTTAACCCATGTACTAATTAAACTTAACAATATAATATCATAGTACAAAAAAAATCTATGAGCATCTACATAATGGCGCAAAAAAGGTGCAACAAATTGGGATTTTAAACAAAATTTAAAATACCCGATAAAAATAAGCGCTAATCGCTATTCTTATCAGTGGATATTTTTTTCAGATTTATCGACAATATACGCGAAAAGTTACGAATTTCGAGTAAAAAAGATATGTGCACATAAAAGAATATATTCCAAATAAATATGAAGAAAAGACTTTCGAACAACGTATAAGAACGAATCAAGTTAAATTAAAAGTAACACTGTGTGTCAGTACTACACAAATTAGAAATTTATCAAAATACGCTGTATGTCTGAAATGATACTATATATTAAGAGAGAGTAAACTGTATAATCTAGACAACTATATTACATCTCTTTTTGGAAATGTTGAGATCTGTTAAATGCTATAATAATTAACTTACCACTGACTCTCCTAGACCCGCTCACTGATAAGTAGCAGTATGACTGAAATCAAAACTACGTAAAATCAAAAGACACTCCGAATATAGGAGAAATATCGGTATTAAATTTATTGCACTTTTCATACCAAAACTAAATTGCATCAGTAAAATTGATAGGTGAAACTCACTCAATAACTATAGTTCCCAAGACATCCGATCACAGTTTTTAATTCATTTATCCTCTAAGAAACGCTATTTATTCTCCAAAAAATTCAATTTCATTTCAAGCTACAAACTGATCTCCAATTTCTTAAATTTTAGATAGCGAAAGCGTACAACGAATTATTAAGCTGTAATTTTTTTTTGGCTCTCAAGATTTCCAAGAAATTAAAAAACAGAAACTGAATGGATATAGCTTTTATCTCTCTAACACCGCTAATTACAGATGAAACTCTTCACATTAGCAAATCATGTCCCGCACTACACTGCTTTTTGCTACTGGAATATTTTACAAACTTACCTGTTTTAGCATGAGCTTAGAAATAATATTTACAAGGTAATGACTGATATTGTTATATAAAACAGCAAAACTTTTTGTCAGGTGCTGCATCATCAGTGACCAATAAATCACTTCTTCCTCTTGTACCGTAATGAGACATTTTCTCAACTCCTTCCAAACTGGACAAATTTGCTCTTTCAATTAAGCCTGAAAAATAACTGCAATCACATATTACCAACATACAAAATTTATTTATCCCTAAACTAAGCATTGGACAAGGATATTTGATCTACTGCAATATATAAAGAATTTAAAGTTTTGATGAGTTTACTGAAGACATAACGAAATAAGACTAGAATACCAATGACTAATCAAAAAAACATAACAAATAAAATAGAAACTGATACCTTTTACGAGATGATCGAAAGCTTGTATAACACCAATATTATCTTTAGCGGATGTCTCAAAATATCCTGCGTCAATGGATCTTGCATATCTTTAAATAAAAATATGAAAGATTATGTCTTGTTTTATTATTCCATTACAGGATACATTTTTTAAAAAACCATACTCGGTAGCTTCATTTTTATCCACATTCCGATTTCGTTCCAGATCCAATTTATTTCCAATGATAATCAAATACACTTCATCACCTAACATACGTTTCAGCTCGTTCACCCACATTTTCACCTAAAAAGCTAGAAAAATCAAGTACTTTATCAAAGGCTTGAAATAAAGTACCAGTTACTAACTGACATAGCATTCTATAAATGTATGATTTTAATACGGTCGAAATATGTAAGCTTTGAAATGAGTGAATAGATATCAACATTACCAAAATGTTAACTTCTTAAAATTAAAAGAATGAGAAAAATAATATATTTTACATAACAATGGAAACTGTGACGGTTAAAATTTTATGCAGAGAGTAAAGATAAATCCTAATTATATGCAATTATGAACCTTTTCAAAAGAATGAACATCAGTGATGTCATATATGAGCAATGCACCATGGCTGCTTCTATAATATATTGGACCAAGTGCATGAAATTTTTCTTGTCCAGCAGTATCCCATATATCCAGATCAACTGTTTTTCCGTCTACATATAATTTCTTGCTCAAAAATGAAGCCTAAATGCTGACATTAAAGTGAATTTGCAAGTTTAGGATATAAAATATTACTTCTATTAAATTCCAATACTTATACAGAAAAAATGCAAAAATTGTTTTATCAAACTCGAGACATATGATGATCTAATATGAGCGGCGACGAAACTAAAACCAACATCAACATAGAAATGAAGCACAGAAATACCTGCAATGTCGACACGTGTTGCGTGCTGAATTTATTCTCCACATAACGTACCATCACTGAAGTTTTGCCTACAGCGCCTTCTCCAAGTAGTACAATCTAACAAAACTCATGGTGATGCCATAAAACTAAATTTGACCAAAAAAAGTCCCAAAACGTAACAAGAACTAAATAATATATCTCAGCCTTCCACAAGAATCACTACAATACATTCTAATTAAATACACATGCCTTGAATTTAAAAGACGAATTGTGAATGACTGAAGTACTTGGGGATGCTTCCATTGTCAGTAACAATAACAAACACGTTCAGTGATATTCAAATCTAAATCTGACAAAATTTAGAAAAAAAAACTGAACCGTAACTACAAAAAGTTATATAACGTCTAGGGGACTTTATTGCAATAATAGGAAAATAATCTACTGATAACATGATTGCCATATTAAGACAAATAATTGTTTTCTGTTGCTAGGTATATCAATACCATGACTTTCAAATCAAAGAACAACATAAATTACTTTTTTAATCTCAGGCATAGTTGAAATTCAGGACAACTAACTATAAAAGATAACACATGTGTACAAATTCCATTTCATGAACAATTAACAGAATCTGTGATGTTTCTGCCCAAGTATTAACTGCATGCACGCATGAACTGAAAATTTTTTCAACACTTTTTTTAGCTTTACAATTATGGCCGTTCATTAAGTAGTTTTGAAATAGTCAGTCCGAAAAAACGTAAATTATTTGAGTCATATATTTAAAAAAATAGCTAAACTTTCATTTACATGTATCAAAAACATATTGCTGATAAGATACAAATCACGACAACGAATATAATAATAAAAATATCAACTACAGTTGGCCACACTGAGTGATAACAATAGGAATTTTTGGTTTATTATTTTGACCAGTTGGTACATTTTCAATTTTCCGCACAGTTAGTAAGCCATCCAATACTCTACCTGTAAAGAGCATCTGTTATCAAACGAAGCGGTGGATGCTCATAAATCACTTCAAAAAAGAAAAATCAAACTTAAAAGTTCGATAAAGTAATATAAGTGACCATCGACAAATTTCCAGGATAAGTAATATAAATAATGAAAAATAATAAAGAAAGAATCATGAAATATGCAAATACTAGTTAACTGATGTGACTTATGGAATAAGGAATTATATTAATAGTATCAGCTCAAGAAACAAGTTTTAAAAATATTAAAGAATACTGAGACACAAGAAAAAGTTTCGATTACTAACCAAAAACGACATGTTTTTTATCCAAAAAGTCACATTTCGCACAGGTTATGAAAAACTGACAACCATTAGTATCTGGTCCTGCATTTGCCTGGAAACAAATATTATCGGTGTAATGAACATTATTTTTGAGACAAAGTGTAATAATTAATGATAAGAAAAAGAAAATGACCATCGACAAAATTCCAGGTTCTGAATGGTCAAGCTCAAAACTTTCATCCCTGAATTTCGATCCATATATACTAGTCATACCTGTTCCATCCCCCTGAAATAATCATTATTATTATCCTCATTATATTGCAGCAAATAGTTGAAAAATAGCAGGAGTTAACTAATGCAGAAAAAAGGAATGGTGAAAACTACAAGATAATAATCATCGATTCCAACTTTTGGTTCCCACAAGAAGATTAATATACATCAACATTAAAGAGTTTGCTTATGGGTCTTTAGTTCTAACACTGTGTGTGAAATAAATTGAAATATATATATTCTAGTTGTTCGAAACAATATTAAACATACTAACATTGACAAAATCGCCACCCTGAATCATAAAATCTTGGATAACTCTATGGAATTGCGCATTTTTATAACCAACAGGAACACCGTCCCTTCGATATTCTCCAGTACAAAACTGCCTGAAAATAAACAATAACTACTTCTACATATAAGAATTATTTTAAAAATTATTTTTACAGTACTCTTGGGCATAACAAAATACAAAAATAAATTTCTAATAATACAAAATTGCTTGTAAAGTTTATAGAAATCGCATTTTTGAGATGGCATATAGTTACTGAATTGTGCACGAATAAATTTGAATAAAGTTCATATATAGAATTATCTAGTTAATATTTTTTATTTTTCTTGAAATTCAAGGAATATAAAAAACTACCACTGTATAGAGAATAATAAAACTGATAACTGCCATGATCTATTTGTCTCTATTAATGTTTCTCTTTTCTTATAATTTATGACATTTCCTGCTGACCTCATATACATCTCTTTGAATGACAAAATCTAAAACCGAAATAAAAATCGCTTGAATACCTGAAATTCTCAGCCGTTTTAGGACATACATCTGCAAATAATTCCATCTTAATCGTGCCAATAGGTGCACCACCAGCAGTCATTTCCATAAATACTATAGGATTTTCGGGATGCCTTAACAGTTCTGCTAAATGATCATAATCACTCATTTCACACTCTCCTGCAATGCAATGAATAATTCAACGAATAATCCTTCTTTCGCAACAATAGAAAATTTCTGTTAAATTTTTTAACATAGGTCATAGATGAACTAGACAATTCACCATATATATTAAATTGCTGAAAGATGAAATACAGAACTGACTATTAATTAAATGCCGGAGACAAATATCCCATTAACAACGAAGCTTACCAAACCTACCATTATAAAAAGTGATGACGAGTTGACGCAATGAGACAATGGTTCCGGCCACTTTTTTTGTAAGCTCACAGTGAAAATAATCATCCTAATCAAGTCATTATTGTTTATCTGTACAAAATTACGAGGTTTACTAAGAAGGAAATATTCGTGGAGATATATGCTATTTTTGCATAATTTAACAAAATAGCAATGCTGTTCCCATTTTATAGGTTTTTAGTCTATAAATCCCTCAAATATTTGATACAAATTCGTAAATTTTATATTCTTTATTAAGTCTGTAATGAACTTGTCGAAATAATAGCGAATTTTGCCAAAATTTAGTGAAATTAGTTCACTTGCAAAATTAAATTCGAGTTTAAATTAAATATTTGCTGAAAAAAAGTGAAGTAAGCTGAAATTTCAACGCTATGATTAGACAAGAAAATTACTGAGCAACACTATAATATAGAAAGGAACTTCATTGTAAAATTTCATCAATTTGGAACAAGCAAAGTTGCTGTCATATAAGGTTGTAATGAATGAGATAAAAAAGGCTTAACTAAGCTAAAATAAATGTTAACAAAGCGACCTCTTTGTTTTTTATCATTTATAAAACTTGACCTTTTTGTTTCTTTTTTTTAAACGGAAATTGTCATCTTATTGAATTACACATATTATTAATTATTAATCGATGTTTGTATTAGCTAGAAGTTAAAAATATCATTTTTGTAACGCATTTGTACTCAGTACTGGCAGAAAAGGATAGAAAAGAGAACGAAAATTGTAATACTGTCAATAAATTAAGCTCTAAGACACTGCAACGATCATTCTGAAATAATAATTGATAGTAATGTAAGTCACATTTCATATTATTGAATTTATGATGTACAAAAGTTACCTAATTTTTGCGCAAAATGTAATGATGCGTTAAATATGGCACTAATCATTCATATTCATAGCTACATTTTTGAATAAAAAAAGGAAAATCTGTTACTCTCTAACAAGATAATAGTAGTGTAAGATATGAAATTAGTGCGTATGCAAAAATGTAAAAAGATCCATAACAAGCAAAAATTATTAATTAATTTTTGATCAAGCAGTGGAAATTTAATACAGATCTTCACAAATTATCTGAGAATTAATTTTATTTTTTTATGCATTAATTATTCTGACATATGAATGATAAATTGAATTGATATTTTTAGTAACAGCTGCCATTTACTGTTTTTTCAATTAAATTCTTGCAAAACATATATTAATTGTCTGAAATAATTGCATTTTGTTCATTTTTATAACATTTCTGAGTATATTATATGAGGCTAACTCTAGGTGCTTCATTTTGCTGCTAAGATAAAAAGTTTTAAATTTAAAATCTTTAATATATGAAATAAAAACTATGGAAGGTACAGTATTCATATACACACATAAAAAGAATACGCTATTTGTAATATAGTTATGATGTAATGCTGCAATTTTTTTGTCATTCTCAAGCAATTTTGAAAATCACACAAAGCAATGAATTTTTTTCACATAATACCCAATAACGTAATTATTTTTACAGTACATTTTTATTCACATCATAGCTACCGTACTGTTTAGAGCAATAAACAATAAAAGCTTTTTTTTTAATTTAAATTATGCATTGTATATGGGAATGTTGTAAATTCAATTATCCATCAAGCGTTTAAGATCTCGCTCTCATGGTTTTCTTCGTAACAGTCAGCTAAATTTAATTCACTCTAATGATATAAGTAAGAGTATTTTAATAGTTTCAATTGCATAAATAGTTTTCGTTTTACTTATTACCTTTTCTGCGATCATAATGAACATTTAGTACTTTCACTAATAGAATGCATGAATGAAGAAAGCTAAATTTTTATGCGATGCCATAGGTCAAATTTGCACTTCAATTATTAGAGGAAATGATGTTCACAATTGCTAAAGGGGTCAATTTCATGTGGAATTCAGTGGAATAAAATGAATTCGCGAGAGAACGATAAAAATTTCAATTTTCACCTTATGCCTTGTCTCTTATCTCATTAACTCAAGTAACAGTACATGGAAAAAGAAGTATTATTTCTGGCGCTCTTTTGCAAGAAAGGGAATTTATCGAATATGATTTTAAAAGATCCGTATTTTATATATTCACTACTACCATTTTAGTTCTTGGTTCTCTCAATCTTCTTCTTTGTCAATATGATCATCGCATCGTCATCATAAACGTCATTATCATCGTTATTATTATTATTATTTTTATTTTTATTATCAATTTATTATTATTATTGTTATTATTATTATCAATTTATTATTATTATTATTATTATTAATTTATTATTACTATTATTAATTTATTATTATTATTGTTATTATTATTATTAGCAGAAGTAGTAGTAGTATCGTTGTTGTCATCTTTATGATTTAAACATATTTAATTTATGAATTAGAACTGAGCAACTAAATGACGGCAAGAACTTCGCGAAAGCTGAATTTATTCGCAACAATATCAGTGCAGTCTTATCCTCACTCAGCAAAAATGTTTGGATATTCTTCAGCACAATAATAATGACAAAGAAAAAGACTAATTATTATTATTAGTCTTTTTCTGAAAACATTATTGCCAATGAAAGTGTCAACGTTTCTGAGGTAAAATTATTATATGACACAATTAATGAACAAATATAAAGTTGCATGAATAAACTGAATCGACACATAGATAGATTGATAAATAGATAGATGAATAGATAGATAGATAGATAAATAGATAAATAGATAGATAGATAGATAGATAGATAGATAGATAAATACTTATAAATTTGTGTACTTTAATAAATTTTTGACAATCATAATGAAGATGGGAAATTTTTACAAATGACTGATTGTTTGGTAATCAGACAAATGGATAAGTGGATATATGTATGTGTGAATGTGTGAATGAATGAATGAATAAATAAATAAATAAATGAATAAATGCATGAATGAAAAGAAAATGAGTAGATATTCAATTCACGAGGGAAACTTTGTCTGGGATGATAAGGTAAGAGGAAATGAGAATAAAGAATGAATTAAAAACGAGTTATTATTATCATTTAGTCATCCTTTCCTACCAAATGTTGCACGGTTCAACTCGACTAACCCATGGAGTGATTATAACGCAGTCACTGATCACTCATGCTTCTTTCTAATCACTTCTCATCACCTAGCTCATGATTTAAATCGCAATAAATAATCACCATTCATGAAATATTATTTGATCTATAGATATATGCATGTATATTACGACGGTAAATATTGATTAGTGACTAATTGAGATAATTATCATTCATCATAATTATTGGCATTGAAAGGAGTAGATTATCAGTATAGTCGACAAATATTAAATGAAATACAAGATTACTTTTGTGATACTTCATTTGTTGGTCCTTGAATATTACTTACAGAATTTTGATTTTCTGATTATTAAATAATCTTATGGATTGCACACACTTTTGCAATATACTTTTTTACATTTACATGAAATTGTATCAGTTATAGCCAGTAAATTATACATTTAGTTTTACTTTTCATTTTGATAAAATTTGAAAAATTATTATTACAAAACTTGTGAATTGCAAAAATAAGATTTGATACCATTTTCAGTATTCTACAAACTCATTAATTACACTTCATAGTTTTATCATTCTGTTGTTAACTGTTACTTCTGGTGGCTTGTTATTTTTTGATGTTATGAGATAATAATAATAAAGATTAGTCAAGAGCATATAAAAGTTTTCAAAAATTGATAAAAAACTTCTTTAATAGTTACAAAAAATCATGAAAATTTCTTTATTTTCAAAAATTTTCAAACAAACAAAGAATGATTGCTTTGCGATAACTTTTAAAACTATGAATATTTGAAAAAAATCTAACCAATACAAATTTTGCTTATTATTTAATAATTTATAGTAAAAAGTTAGCTGCAAGTAAGATTTGTACCATATTCTTTTACTGGGTCAGCCTAACTGAAAAAGTAAAATTATTCGTTCATTACATTTTCATAGTTCAAAATATAGACAAATTTTACCTCCTTGTCCATTTATATTTTTGGCTCTTTCTAAACTAGAGATCAAGCTTATTATATTTCTATGAAATAAAAAGTTGTTATCACTTGTGGAGAAAAAATAAAAGATTAAAAATGAGTCAATTTTATATCTTTTTCAAGCAGTTCATTTTTTAATTAAATGTGAAATTATTATGTAAGCTACTTTTCCAAATCAAATGAAGATTAAGTTTATTTGCTTTTTATTTAAATTAATAAAGTACTGTTAATCAACTTAAAGGCATAAATGTGTGAATAAAAAAGATATTAGTTTAAGATGCCATTCGTAATTTATTCTGCTTCATTATACGATCTGGCAAAACCAGTTAAATACTCTTAATAATATCCTGTTTCTGACAAGTTTAGCAAAAATTGTTTTATTGAGTGCAATTTTAGAATGATACAAAATTATGTTTCTTCTGACAATTTACTGGTCATGTAGATATATTATTCCAAATTTATTTTTAACCTTTATCATAATTTATTTCAATATTTGATTTGTTGAGTGTGCGCGTTTGCAAATTTTTAAATCGCTTTTTTTTATTTTTAATGAAATAAATTTATGCAAAAATAGAAACTATATTTTTTTACTATATTATTTTCATTACTATTGCTTATTACCATTTTTGTCCATATGAAAAAATGTTCGTTATTAATACCATTTAATTTTTTTGCTTTTCATATATATTTCTTGAACTGTTTTTAAGCTGAAGTAAATTAAATAAATTAAACGTTAAAAGTTTTTTAAAAAGAGCCTGAAAATGCATTTAACAAGAATTTGAAAGGAATATACTTATTAGAATATAAGTAAGATGTTTGTTGTAAATGAATAATAACTTAAGCATTGTTGATTTAATTTATTTGTTGCAAGTTTCAACTTTATATGACCATTTTTAATCATTACTGCAAGAAATTCTTTTTTTTTGTCATTTAAATTAAAAACTTTTTTGAAATTATTTTAAGTGATCAAAAAATAAACGAGCTGAATAAAAAGATTAAAAAAAATAAAATTATAAAGAAAATTCTCAAATTTAAAATATCTCGATGATAGTCTTATAAATTACAACGTCACAATTGAAATAAATGCAAGAGAAAATCGGATGTAGAAGTGAAATTAATTGTTAAGAACAAAATGCAACATGCAGGAAATAATTGTGATAAACGTTTTTCTTTTGCCTTTTGCAAATAAATTTGACTTAAAAGAAAGGATTGAAAAAGGTCGAAGGGCAAATGCTGAAATTTTGCAGAATAAACCAGCCGTAAAAATTAGGGCACAAATCATGTCCACCTTATTTTTTTTAACGCAAAATTTATTCTTTTTTCATTTGCATCCTTGATTTATCGACCTCTCTTATCACAGCATCTTTTATCCAAATTTTTCACTCTTTTGCTGCAATTAACTAATACTGTCTCATACTTAAGCCATTGTTATTCATCTTTATATTGCTATTTTGATTTATGCTTTGTTAAGTTTTGCATTTTAATTTTTTACTCTGAATTTTTAAACACATTTATGAGGTACGTGCGTGCATCATTTATTTATTCATGGCAATTCATATTTCTAAGTAATAAATCTATAAACTGATTGTATTTGCCAGTGAACTGAATAAGAAAAAATTAAATTATTAAAAAAAATATGCAGAATTTTGATAGTGGTTACGAGATGAATAGCAACGAAGTGAGAGTAATGGGCAACATAGAAAAAGGTTAACTATTTGAAGGTCATATGTATTCACTATCTAATACATTTTTACGTTCTTTATTATATAAAATAATTTTGAGTTAAATGTTCTAAAGTAATTTTTAGTTTATAAATCATTTTTGCAAAAAAATAGAAAGTTTTTTTTTAAAAAAAAAACAAAAATCTTATCGGCGATATTTGCTTTCTTTATTATTTTCTACATAAAAACTTGTAGAATTTTATTTTATCATTTAAATATATGACAAACTTTTTGATAAAATAGTTTGAGCTGCAGAAAAAGAAAGTATTTCTGATTGAAGAAAATATTGCAGTTTGCTTCTAATAAAACCACCCGGTTCGTTGTAAAATTATATAAACTTTGTACTATCTTATCTGCTTGTTTTGATGCTAAGTTTTGAGGTGCATAAAATAGTTTTCTATGATGCCTTTAAAGCAACACTTAATCTATCAACATATTTAACAATAAAATATATTACTCACTAAAAAATTATGAATTACCGTAAATTATCATAATGTCTCAAAGTTTTGTACATTACTTAAAGCATACATGATGGTATGATAATTTGCAGTCTAATGGTTAGGTGATGGAAAGATTTCGATTTTTGGTTGAAAGCAAAACAGAGCAACTATTTTATCGAACTGGACTGTTAATTGCACGAAGACCAAGATTTTTTTTAATTTCAACGTAAGTTTAATTAGTATTTACTATTAAAGTAATCTAAAATTGTGTTTTGCTTGAAATTGCAATTAATATTGAGATAAAGTTCTAACAATAGTTTAGAATATAAACCTCTCTGTTTTTTTATTATTCACAATAATAAAAAAACATATATCTTTCATTTTTTGTAGTACTTATCTCTCTAGTTACTCGTTTACGGTATATTAATTTTTGACAAGTTAAAAATTGAAACTTGCAAATTATCGTCATAATATTTAGTAAGTAAAATGTTTTTTCTAACATTTTTGAACACTTGTATATTAAAAATTTTGTCAGTTTAAAGAATCATTATATAGTTTATTGCGTATTCTTTCATTATGTAAAAGTTCCAAAACTGTGATGCAATTATTAAACACAATTAATATTTATTATGAGAGTTAGAATGAGCTTAGCACCTAATGAAATGTCGATACAATAAGAGTCGTGTCAAAAAGAAACTTGTTTTTATATAATTGATCAGTAATCGTGAATGATAATTAAAGAATCCTATTAGATAATTTTACTAATTTAATGCAAAGTTACGATGGAGGCAAGAAAATTTTTGAAGAGAATAAAACGTTTAAAATTTCTGAGTGTGAGAGATTTTTTGAGTATTCTAAGAAGTATAAACAAAAAGCATGTAATTTTTTGCTAATTTGTTTTGAAAGTTATTCATTTTATGTTCTATTTTTTAACTCATTAACAATTATGACAATTAATTTTTAATATTATTTATATTGTGGTGAGGGACTTTTTTCATTTCTTTATAGCCCTTATTACATTCATCCTTAATATTTTTCCGGATATAAACGTCAAAACTAATTATTTTAAATATTTAGCATTTCCAGAATTTTTCGCATAAAGAATACGACAATCACAAGAAAGAGTTTTGTCCTAATTTTAAGTCTACTGTTGAATGAAACGACTTTTTATGATTAAATTCAAAAATTTTTAGAAATAAAACGACGATCATGTTTCTTATAGGTTAACTTGAAAACAAATCAGGACAGTTTAAACAAAGAATTTTTTATGATGACTTTTTGAAGCTGCGTTTTTTGACTATTTTTTGTGTGTGTTTGTGTGCACATTTTTTGAATAATATTCGAAATATGATCTATGCTAATATTACTACATTTTTAGATTAGTACTGACAGCTTTATTGTCGACTGGCGGGGTTAATTTTCATGAGCACAATAACGTCCGGGAAGACTTTAGCGCAAATGATTCTCCATCACGGCATGAATTCGCAGTTACGCGGGATTTCTTTCGGAACTTTGGATCACTTTTTCATTTAGTAATTGCTATGAAGGCTTCTGATGATGGGTCACTTTTAAGGCCTAAGTACGTTTTTAATTTTCACAGTTATTCAAATTTACGCATGTATATATTTCCATAAAAAATATGAGGTGATGTTTGCTCTCAAATATTTGGTACTGCGAAGATGACAAGTCCGAAAATCTGAGGTATTTTCATGGATAAGCAACTTCAAAAATCACCAAGTAAAAGAATAATTTCTAAATATCTTTAACTCTTTCTTTTTTGAAAGAGTGGTAAATTAATAAGTTTACTGTTGAATGAAACGACTTTTTATGATTAAATTCAAAGATTTTTAGAAATAACATTTAAAAAAATCATTAATTAGTATAAGAAGATTTACAAAATTTACAGCAATATTTGCAGATATTTAGATAAAGCAATTGAAATCGAAGAATACTTGCAGTACCAACTGAATATTCCCTATAATGGTCGAAGGTATTCATATTCGGACCTTTGTGGTTCACATTGTGAAGCGAGCGATGTTGTGAGCACTTTCTTGAATATATACAGAGAAGTTTATATCAGGTGAAATATTTTCTCGTGTATATCGTAACGCTTTAGCATTAGATACTTGCTCACGATTGTACATGTAATTTATGATTTATTCAGGAAAAAAGGAGCAGTTAAATTAACTTATCCATCAATGGATTTATTTGGTAATCGAATATATCTTGCTAATAACATTTTCCAAGTTACACTCAATAACAGGCAAGTAAATATAAAATTCTTAAAATTTGCATCATATTGCAATTTTTGTTTTAGACTTTTTTTTTTACTTGCAAAATAAGTTTAGTAAATGGATTTGATATTTGTTGAAAGATGAATTGATGACTGAAATTTTTATGATTTATGAATTTATAAATAATTTCTGATTTCAAAAATTTTAAATTTCTGTCTTTTTTAACGTATCAGGCATTTTTAAATCCACGGGTGTAGAAATTTCTCTGCATTTGTTTTGCAAAATTAGTAATTCTTTCTTAAATTAAATGTTTTCATTTTTTCAAATTTGATTTATGCCTGAATCAAAATCATAAAAACTAAAGGTGTAAAAATATTACAAAATTCTGTAAGAACAGACAGAATGACTTTTTTTTTACACGATAAACTGATTCCGTTGCATTTTAATTCTTGCAGGGCAAATTCTTTTTAATCGTTTTCAACTTTAATTTATGAAAGTTAATTTTTGAAATGAAAAAATAGATTTGAAGATCGCACATAATTGAGAGTTGTCGTCTAATTGCGATCAACTTTCAAGCCATTCAGCAAAATTCTACTGTAGAAGAGATAATGAAGCTTTGGGAATATGAAGTGTTCAAATTTTCCGAAGCAACCAAAAACAATTCTTTAATTCGAGTTTTTGCAACATCCGAAGGTTTAGTGAGCAAAGAAGTTCGTAGAACAGGTTTGCATACCAATAAGCTTACCAAAGTTTTTATTTAAAAGTAGAAATTTTTATAATAAAAACTTTAGTTTAGAATTTTAAAAAAGAGAAGTTTTAAAAAATTAACTTTAACACTGCATTCTTAGACGAATTCGAGACTTAACTAAGTAACACATAGTCTCCTTTTATTTTAGTACTTTTATTAGTAAATTTTTCTACAAGAAATGATTAAAATTAGTGATTCTAAAATTTTAGCTTCATCCCAACACAAAAAATCTTCGTATTTAAGGTGTAGAAGCATTACCTCTGATCACTGTTTCTTTTTTGGTAGTTTTAATATTTACCGTAGCAACTTCTTTCAAACGTGACCCAGCAGCTAGTAAACCTTGGGAAGCTGCATTTGGCGTTTTCTGTCCCATACTATCGCTCATCGCATCGTTTGGATTTCTATTTTGGGTTTGCAAGTTTTACATACCGATCGTACAGTTAAAATTCTTTTGAATGAAGCGACAGATCTTTCAAATTCAATAAGCTTTTTTGTTACAATCGATAATAATTTTCGTTTTTAACATTGATTACAGTACTACAAACCACAGTTAAATGATTCTGAATAGTGTTGAGTTCCAAATTTATTTCACAAATAATTAATCAGTCAGTCAACTGTTATGGTTTTGTTTGCACTTGAAGTAAAAAAATTTAGTTATCAAACCAATTTAATTATTTATTGCTGCATATTGAATCACTTGACATTGACGTAATAACAACGGTCATATCATATATACACGTTAATAATATATGAAATTATGTATGTTTTCTGCTTGTGATCAAAGTTCCGCTGATCTCATTACTGTTTGTAGTTAATCAGATTGCTCAATCATGATAATAACTATGTCCTAAAAGCAAAAAATATGTTGAAAGTAAAAGTAAAAAGTAATTAAAGACGAAAATTATTTAGTTCAAATATGTATACTTTCAAATCTAAAAAAAAGATTGATTCATTTTCAACATGTTGTCATCTTACTTTTTCAATAAATTAGTTTACTTTTTGGCAATCTAAAACTAATTCTATACCTTCTTGCTAATTTTTGATCATTAACTATGTAAAAATATTGTAAATTTTAGTGCAATGTGGTATTTCTTCCAATAGTTTGTGTAGTACCATTTCTTGTATTAGCCATTGGCGTGGATGACGTATTTATCTTTCTGCACTGTTATCACCACACAGATCAACGCTTACCTGTAGAAGAGCGAATTGGTAAAATGCTAGCAGAAGCTGGACCTTCTATCACCATTACTTCACTTACTAACTTTATTTCTTTTGCAATCAGTGCTTTAACACCAACACCTGCAATACAGGTACTTTTCAAACTTTTAATTTGTTAATTCTATTCCGTATAACTGAAGGTTATCACGATGAAATTTTACCTCTTTCAACTTTTTTCATTTCTTTGAATAGAGAATTTTTTTTAGAAAAAGTTTGCAAATAATAAACATGTTAATAAGAACTCTTGCGGTAATTAATAACCAAATAAATCATGCAAGACGTATTTAATCCGACTTTTATATATCCATATTTCAGTGGTATAAGTAATTATGAAAAGTTTAAACTTTTATAATACTTATTATTCCAGACATTTAGCATTTATATCAGCATCACTGTAGTATTTGATTATGTTTATCAAATTTTTCTTTATTCTGCAATTTTAACATTTGCTGCACGCCGCGAAAAAAAACGTTTGCATGCAGTTATTCCGTGTATATCAATTTCGGATGTTGAAAAGGTTACTGATCTGCTTTTTTTCGAAAAATATGGTATTATTAGTAATTTATGACTTTAATGGTATTGTAATTGTTATTAAATAATTTATAATCATTTCAGTTTTAGGTTTCTCTTTTGTTTCCATGTAAGGAAGTATTGAAATTGATACATTATTTGCAGCAATTCTTCTTGATCATTATAAGTACAAAACAGTACTATAATTGTTACGCTATGGCTATTTTTAAACAAATTCCCAAAAATAATGCCATAATACTTCTTGCAATTATGATTTAATCATAAGTCTTAAGATATAATATGAAAAGTAAATTTGTCAGACAATTAATTATATAACAACTATGACAGCATTTGTATCTGTGGAACTTTTTTTTGTTTGTGATGTCAAAAAATTCATTAAAAACACAATGACGATTCAGCAAACAAATTTTTTTCCCAACTATAAAAAACATATCATTAGTGTTTTGACATTACGTTAATTTTTAATTGTTGTAATTATTTGAAAAATTCCAATCATTAAAGGTTGATTGCACACAATTATAAAAAGAGTAAAAAGAATATTTTTGATAAATTTTCAGAGAATCGTTAGCACTCAGGCAAATATTTTCAAAACACTTGATGAATTTACTGATAATTTGATGAATTTGTGGGTAAACATGGCTATGAGTAATATAACACGCATTACTGTAATATGCCTTATGATATTCTATTGGATAATAACTATACGTGGAGTTACACGCACTAAAGTATAACTTTTGACCATACTTTTGATAGAATAATTTTTATTTTTTCATTTTATTGATACCTTTCTTTTATTTCCTGCAAAAGTTTATATGTTTATTTGTTTTCAAAAATTGCTTCGATAAATACTTAAAAGATTCTGGAAAAATTGTCCTTCATTAATTTTATCCTCAGGTCGGACTATCATCTGAAAAATTATTTCCATATGACTCACCACTACTACCATTCGTCAAACTGCAAACGGAAATCATATTCAAGGAAGGCGGTCAGGTGATTTCTCTCGTTTTTTATTTGAGGGATAACTTACGTACAATGTTTAATATTTAGGAGCAAAAAATTTGCAACAAGGTTTTAGGACTTTGTGAAATAATTTCTAAATAATATAAATTCCATCAATTTGACGTTTTTATCTCTTTTTTTAAATAAAATTTTCCAGTGATTACTTTAAAATTACTCTTACGAAAAAGGAAATTTATATCATATGCAATTTTTGCCTTCATCTCTTAATCTATTTGTAGCTACAAACTTTCAAAATCTCTTCAATACAGTTAACAAAGGCAAATACGTAACTAATTAGAAAAGTGATCAATTTGACACATATTTAAATTTTTAAATTGAAAGATTAATGCTTGGTGAAAAAATAATAAATAATGAAACTAACAAGCTTTATAAGGGGTAAAAACATTGTTTACCACAATTAAACATTGTTTCATTTTTTGTAGGTTACTATATTTGTGAATAACCCTGGTGATCTCAGAAAACCTCAAATGATTCCAAGAATAATGCGACTAGTCAAACATTTCGAGCATGCAACAGGAAGTATCGGTGATGAGAGTACTCATTTATGGTTTATACCATATCTTTCTTACATTGGAATACAAGTAATTTAGCCCAGATAAATTTTTTATGTTTTTTTTATTCAAGTAAATGGGTGTACTCATTATCGGTTGCATCTCAACAAAATATATGATTTTTTTAAATTAAATTAGTGTCATTTTAACTTTTACGCATTATATCTTCTCAAATCACGAGTACTGATTTACTTTTTCACTGCAAAAATTTGTCTTCGAAAGTCCTCAGATAATGAAAAATCATAATCATTAAATCATCAATAACTCTGAAGAAATAATTTTCAACGTTTTTTTTATTTGCAAAAAAGACAAGAAATAACATTGAAATCTTGAAATTATAATAGGAACGTGGTGAGATCGGGTTTAAATATAAATATCTGCCAGAATTTATGAAACTTCGGGAATATCATCGCTGGAGTCACTTTGTTAATCTTGGATCACCTGAGTAAATTTTACTTCATTATTATAGTAAACTTGAGTAATCTGCAAATCAAATTTACTCATATACTAAAAGTGCCATTCAAAAAACAACTTTTAATTAACGATGTCATCAGCAAGATATGACAGAATTATTGAAGTGATTGTGTGTTTTTTTCTTTTCTAATATTTTTGAATTAATCGAAGGTAAATAAAGTAATCTACTTTTAACAAATCCTGCGAATTTTCTTCCGTTCATTTCTTGTCCGAATTTGTTTGATTATTACTCAACTTATAGAGATTGTATTAATGAGAAACCGAGTTGTTTGCAAAAGTTTTTCTTTTCAACTGGATTTCGGAATGCTGTAGAATGGTCGCAACGTTTGCAATTGCTTCAAGAATGGAGAGGCATAGCAGCACAATATCCTGAACTCAATGTCACAATTTTTGAAGCTTTCAGTATGTATGCTGATCAGGTAGGTATTTAATATTTAACAATTATAGTCTAATCATTTCTGTAATCGAAAATTCAATGTTATAAGGTTTTTTTAATGAAAATGGTAGAAAGTGATCTATATTGTGACCTAAATTTAATATGATACAAGGTATTAGAAAATGGAAATGGTGTTATTTGTAAAAAAAAATTTACATACTTTGGTTTGTTTTGCTATGAAATAGAGCTTATATAATTTTAATCACTAATAAGTCCTGACTTTAAGTTTCATATAACATTTTTTTTAATGTGCAAATTTCAGGTACTTATAATAGTACCAGTAACAAAATCTACTGTAATTTTCGCATTTGTTGCAATGGCAATTGTGTTGCTTATTTTTACACCTAGTTTAACAACAATAATTTCATCTACTCTTTCAATAATCTCAATCAATCTGGGAGTTCTCGGATCATTGCCTTATTGGGATGTTAATCTTGATCCAATTTCAATGGCTACCATATTGATGGCTATTGGTTTTTCAGTAGATTTCATTGCTCATATTACGTTTCACTATTACAAAGGACAAACAAGAGTATGTTCATTTTAATAAAACAATAAAAACAAGTTTTTTCAATATTTACCATTCCCAAAGAAATGGAAACACTAAACGTGGGGTAGTTTAAGATAACTATCAAAAAACGACTTCTTTGCCTGTTATGATTTTCATGACAATAAAAAACTTTCGTCTGACTTCAGTTATAAATAAAATAACAGCTTGAAGAAGACATTTGCAAATTAACTACTACTGATAAACAGAAAGTACCATTAATAAACAATCAGAAGAAAGAACAATTGATTTCTTGATTTGCAAATCAAAGAGTAGTGATAAAAAAGTCTGTCAATTTTCAATCATATAAAAATTGTAGCATTATCACAATATAATAGTTCAGGACAAACGTGAACGCTTGAAATATGCTTTCGCGTCGATTGCATGGCCCATGACACAAGCGGGTATATCAACCATATTAAGTTTATGCGTTCTCGGAGTGATTCAAGCTTATATGGTGAAAGTATTTGTGAAAGTTGTAATACTTGTTGTCACGCTAGGACTTCTGCATGGGCTAATCATTTTACCAGTTGTTTTTGGCATGATACCTCTGCAGAAACGAACGGTTTCGGATGTTAATAACAAGGTATTAAGAATTCAAAAATTTTATACTACTCTATTTGTATTTTTAATATAATTAGATATCAGCATATATTGGACTAAGCAAGTATGAAGAAAAAACCCAAAGAGAAAAATACAAATGCAGATCAAAACTTAGATCGAAATTTTCCCTTAACCCTTTCAAATGGTAAGATGTACGACAAAAATAAATTCATTGTACTGATATATTTTACAAAAAGAATATTTTGACATTACTACTTAACTCTTGAAAACTTCTGTATTCCACTGCAGATTTTATAAAAATTATTTTTCTATTTCGATTCTGATAAAGGCTCCAAAAATTTGAATTTGACGAATTTATTTCAGCTAATCTTTCTGTGATTAATTTTGAAATCTCCTGTCTTTTTAGAGTTTATTTTACAGAATCATACAATACGGATATCCGTTCCCACTATAGCTATCACAGCTTCTTCATCACTGCCACTACCTATCACAACCATGAAAACCGAAAAGAATGAACAAAAATCTGCGGGTTTAAGTTGATGTTCACAAAATATGATTTATTTCAGAAATTTTTGAAATAAATGGTAAAAGTGTCTGTAAAAGTTGACTTGTTGGACTAATCATTTTACCAGTTGTTTTTGGTATGATACCTTTGCAGAAACGAACTTTAAAATCTTTTGCGAGCATAATTCTTAACATTAACTATCTGTATACAGGATATGAATTCGATACATAAGTTAATGTTTTGTGGTAGAAAAATATTGCATGTTCCAGTATGAACAGTCAGTATATACGATAAATTTACCAGAATTTTTATTTTCTAGCTTTTCTTTCATAGCACAAGCGACATCAAGTTTTATCATACTATTGCACGCATAGTTTGATAAAACTTTAATGACATAAAACTTTAATAACAGTTTCTGTAATGGTTCATACTGATGCATCATTGTTTTCAATTTGGGACTTAAAGTAATTACACATGAGGGATGATAAAAACGAAAACATTCAAAAATTTTCTTACAGTCTGAAAAAAAGAAGACATTTTCCAATAATATTCACTCAAAGAATTTCAAATGGATTCTGACTAATTTTTAATAAAAGTTTCTTATCTGAATGTAAATGTTATAAAGAAAAGTTAGTCAAATTGGAATGCCAGTGATATTATAAATTGTATTTATTGTTGTATTAAAGATATATATATCTTAACTTAAATAATTATTGGAATACTACAGATTGCTAAAATGAATTCCAAGCGTTGGCCTATTTGTTCTTCAAAGTTAATTTATTTTATGCGTCAGCCTAGTAATCATCTTATATGTGCAGGCTAGTGACAAATTATTACTGTTTCAAATCAAGTTTCAGTTGTTAATCTCTCTTTTCAAGTAGCTGTTTTTTTGTGGCACAACCATATTGTTTCGGCAGTGGAGCTGAGCGCATAATTACCATATGTTTCATTTAACATTCTGTCTAAAAACAAAGTAAGAAATCAAGCAACTATTTCCCAAATCAAATTGTTTACAATTTTTTTTGAAAGCAATGCAATCTATCGTCATTGTTCAGCAAGTTTTCTGTATAGATTTTATGCAGTTTCGTTTACACGAATGTTAAATAAGTATTACGATTTGCATAAAAGATTCAGTGCACCCTACAGCTTTATGATACAAAGTTATTTATTAAGTAACTCAAAACTGTGATATAAGCAGCAGACCAAATTCAACAATGGACACTGTAAAACTTTGAGGTTGAAACGTGAAAGAACAAACATTTATGGTTCTGTTCGAGAAGTCGCCCAAATGATTCGTGCTGGGCTTAAGCTTTTTGGCAAAAATGAAAGGGTAAATGAGATGTCTACTGATGTTATTTAGTCAATACTTTAAACGGTGTTAACAATGTAATTATAGTTGCTCCATCTGCAGCTGATAGATTTCGGCTGTTATTCATCTCAGTGCATTAAACTGACAGAAAATGTACGATTTTTATGAACGATTAATTTGATTTAAATGTATGATCTTGTGCTTATTAATTGTACACATATTCTTTGAACGAAATGAAAGAAATGTAATATACAAATTACACATTGTCAGCTACTATACAGCTCAAAACATACGGACAATTGTGATGGAAAAAGAAAGCATACCAGAGGACTTCTCGTGAATCTGAAGCTGCTAATGTAATCGTTTTCAATCACTTTCCTATACAAAGAATTTAATGTCACAATCGAATTCTTTGATAATTATTTTTTGTTCTTACTGAGCAATTATTATCACATATGTTATTTACTGTCCTGTAAATTTCTTAATCGATTTAAACTGATGAAAGTAATTCATAAACGTGAAGGAATAGTAAAAAAAATGCATAAGTGAGCTCTCCCATTCTGTGCTTGTTAATATTTTTGTGATATTATTAAAATTTGGTTGTAACTACTAGGTAATGTTTGTTTATTTCCTTGCCTATGATGTTATAATTTTGCGGTGTAATGTTCTAAGACCAATGTTGCTTTAATTTTTGTTAGGATTGCATACATTTTTTCTCCGACAACATTAAGTTTTACGACTTTTTGTTGTGATGGGACATAAAAATGTAAAAAAAAAGAGTACGCGGAAAATAAAGGCTGAGCCGCACCCCAAAAGAAAATGCTAGAAAGGGATTAAAAAAAACTGATAATTAAAAGATCGTGGCTCTGGACTACACATCTTAGTATGTAGCTGCAAAGACTGTGGTATCTTTGCTTTTTTGATGTAATTCTTTTTTGTCGATATTCGATGGTCATAAATATGTCGGAATTTCGAATGTCTGGCGCGAAGTAATAGGTTCGTCTTCAAGAAAAAGGGGAGAGAAAAGCATTCATTAATCTACTGCCAATGTGATAGATTAAATAAAGAACTGAGCTTGACGGTTGCAGTTGGAGTTACTGAAAGAGCAAAGCACATCAACATATATTGAAGCAGAACTATGCGAGCTCTATTTCACGCAGTTCTATGTTATCGGCACAGTATTCTTAGAGAGAGTTCAGGTGTAAGATAGCAGCAGCGCAGATACAAAGGAAAGCTGAGATAGAGTCAGGTTAGCCTATATTACTTTATATGGCAAGACCTTTATCGTGGCCGTAAATGCTGAACTATTGTGGGGGAATGTTCAAATAAATCTCGTTAATTTTAAATCTATAGACCATTATGTCAGGCATTTACTAGATCGATACGGAATTTACGTTAATGGGCTCGTTTAGAGAGACTGTAACTGGGCAGGAATGAGCTAGGATGTGGGCTTCATAATGTTAAGCAAAGAAATGAACTTAGGCTCCTTTAGTTTCATAATATGCTTACAGAAACCGCGCCTACATCGAAATTGAGTTAAATTATAGCACTTATGAGACACAATTGGTTCTTAGACGAAAAATTCTAGAAGCTTAATTTTAGGAAATTGGTAGAAAATTCAAGAAAAAGAAAGGGAAGAGAGTGGAGAAGAATTGATAAGAAAGTAAAAGTAGAAAATTCATTCGAAAAAGTGAGTAAAAAAATTAGTAGAAGGGATTAAAAGATTTGACTTGATATTTAATAAAAGGTAACAAAAAATTAAATGACGAATCGAAAGTCAAAAGAAAAAAGTTTCAAGGAGTAACAGAATATAAGGGAGAAAATGAAACAGATTGATGGAGATTCTTTAATGTGCTGGAATGACGTGGGCAGTTAGAATTTTTAAATCATCTCACTTGGTTCTGGTATGATGACGTTCAAAAATTTGCTTTCTTAACTACAAAATAGTGGTATTCACGTGACCTACCAAACTGTAAGGTAATTTTTCAGAATTTGCTGAAAGGCAAAGAGAAAAAGTGGTTGCAAAACGGCTGGTAACAATAACAAATATATGCAGAAATAGTACTACGAAAAAGGGATAACAGAAAAGAAAAACGGAAGAAAATGAAAGTAAAAATAGGTAGCTATGCCTCAAAAGCTAAAAGAGAAAGGGATGATGGCCTTGCATGTTTTACGGCTAAGGGGTTTTCAAATTTCCATTTTTTGATTCCCTTCCTGCTAAATAAGTCCTATATAATTACAATTTCGGTATTGTTCATGGTTTAGAAATATCAATTAGTGATAATTTCGAATCCAGATTTGAACTCGAATTATTACTATTGTTTTTATTGTTGGAAAGATGCGCAGCTCTCCTATATTACATCCTAAAACTCACAAATAATTTTGACTGTTAAAGATACATAATTGTGGAGCCTTTGTTTTACTTGATATTATCGTTGATAATAACGTGTAGCAATGCTTATTTTCATGAAATGTGCACATTAATTATTATGTTCTTACTGAAATACGTAAGACAAAGTGAAGGTTGTCAAATTTTTCTGAAATTTCATAGTATTTTCTTTTCGAGAGTAAAACAGCCTTGTTTTTGAGTGCTTTTTGTTGGTCATTTTCCAGTAATGCGGATGAGACGCGTTATGTGGACTGGAAAGAAATTTGAATAAGAAGTAATCGCTTCTTCGGCATTCTTCAGCAGTACTGACAATTTCCGTCTCATCTCATAAATAAAATAATCAGTGAAATTCTCTGCTCCATCACAGTACCATTCAGTTGGAAAAAGATCGATAGAAAATGACTCGGCGTTGAAAATACGATTCTTCGCAACGACCGATCTTGCTCAACTCCACTAAATCATCTCTTTTAAAAGAGGTCGTATAAAGTGAATGCATAAGTGAATGGGACACATACTCTAGATCATAATGAAGATTTATATATACATACAGCTTACCACAACAGCAAAAATTTGACTGACTGACATTTTGCTCTTCATTTGCGTATGCAAAGAAAACTTATTTATGCAAATCTGCACGTATAACATGAAAAGTAAGGCCTTAAGTATGTAGCCTGACCGATTTCCGTCATCTTTACTTACTTATTATTGCTAGTTATGAGGTCTACTAATAGAAGAGTTAATCGCAGGCCTAGTCGCAAAGGTAGTGTTTTTAAGAGGGATTTTCCACCAGTCGCTGTTCAGGCCGACGTTGACAGCATTGCCAGTGTCAGTGGTACTTCCAGTACCGTTAAACAGTCCCCTGGTACAGGTTATGAAAGGGGTACTGAGGATTTGCAGTAAGTTTTCGTGGGAAATATTTGTACTGCAATTTTTTTCCGAACGGATTAGCTCGCGTACTCAAACATTTCTGTTGTTCCGTTTTTTCTGCGTTATTTGTTTGACAGTAAGCAGTCGTGTATGCATTTAGCCTAGTTTTGTGAGCACTGATTATACGGTTCCTCACAATTACCATATGCTTTGCAGACAGTTACAACAGAATGTGAACGGAGATGTTACACCTCAGAATTCACGTTCGTCACATCGTCAAGACCAGAATCTAAAGCATGAATATTCGAGTTCCCAGAACAGACCATATCGTGGAAAATGGAGGCGCGGTCGACACATGCGGCGAGGTCGTCAGTCGCGTGCTTATAACAAAGCTCCACGGCCCTGTACATCAGTGGCAGTCGATAATGCGGACGAGGCATTTGTCATGTTGACTGGTGAAGAATTTGAATGAGAAATCATTGCTTCCTCGGCACTTTTCAGCAGTACTGATTCCCGCTTTCTCTCCAAAATAAAATGACCAGTAAAATCCTCTGCTTATCACTGTGTCAATCAGTTGATCAACTTGACTATGCGGTTTTATAGAATCGTCCCATAAAGAGGAAGAAGAAAAGCAAGAACAGAACGACAGAAATACTTTGGAGACATTAGCAGATGGAACTGTACACGAGCATCGTGTGATCACATCGCTGCCTCACAAGGGACACAATCTCAAGTTCCAGGTGCAGTTGGCTCATGGCAGTCCGACTGGCATCATCTATGGGTTCACCAATATTATGCAACTGTACGAGGTGCCCCTTCCTTACCTTATGAAGTGCGTGCTTGCACGTGAATTCATTCCATCAAAAACTGCGACGTAAACGTAAATTTTTCTGAAAAGTTTCTGATAAGTGATCTATGCGATGATTGCTCAAGTCAGTTAATAACACCTGACAAATGAGATTTTTCAATAGCAATTTTTACTATATGTGAGATTTGCAGCTAATAGCAGATTGCTACGACGAGATAACAGTAGATGATATCTTGTTCTGTACGGTGAATACACATCGAGTGTGTATGGATGCCCTTATGAGCTCGAACATTAGTAACGATGATCTTATTTTCGCGCATATCGCAGGCCAAAAAAAAGAAGTCACATTGGTCAAAACCAATCCGTACGTTTAAGTAAAAATGCAGTTTCACTCACAAACAGTGATTGCACAGAAATCAGATACAGACATACTTTCAGAGCGCTCGGCTTGACTATCGCTGACAATGGCATCGGGAAAGCATTCATCAAGCGAATCGTCCCTGGCACAGTTACTTCTGACGCAAACCCTGCCCTTCAGGTAGCATGTACATTCTAACTTAACTTTTGACTTTAATAATGAGGTTGTAGTAATACTGATACAACTTATAGGTTGGTGATTTTATTGAAAAAGTCAATGACGATAGTATGGTTGGTCGACGACACTTCGATGTTGCGCGATATTTACGATCACTACCTGTTGGTTCAACGTCAGTTCGCTTACTCTAATATCTCTTCTGGAATATAGCATTTGTTGAGAATTTGAAGGAAAAAAAAAGGTCTCCCATTGCTGACAAATCTAGTAGAAGAGAAGGTCGACTTTCAGGATGAGTCAGTTTTAGATTCACCATGAGAGTAGTTGAACCGAAGCGAACGGGATTCAGCTTCTTGACCTCTTATAGAAGACGAAACCCTTTTCCAACGTTTACGAAACGGAAAGATACAATTCGTTTTAAATCTGATGGAACAGTGCTTGTGCAGGAGGTAATTACTGTTATATCGATTCTCACATAATTTGATGCCAAAATTGGTGCAGCATTTTCTCCTGCATCACTTTAGAAAAATTCTGTCGTCTGCTTTGACTCATTGTTGCTTCGTCATGCATTACATGAGTCTGTTTAGGGATCGATAAATGAGGAGATTATTAATGAAGTAAACAATATAATCGACTCATACTTTGGTTTTCATGATGATGATTTTGCAAACACAATATGGGAGCTCGTTGCATCCTCCACCAATTTTACTCACTTCAAGAGTGTGCTACAAAAGGTGTTAAAAATTCTCCACAGCCTAATTTTGATTAAATGAAATTGCTTTCTAGTTTTATTATCACTTTATTTAAATATATACTGAGTCATCTCCAGAAGTGACAGTTGCAAAATTTCTTCAGAATTGCACTGAGCAAATTAATTTTATATTTCAGTCAGATGTGAATGATTTCAATTTCCCGGAAGAATTCTTTTTTGACATATGGCGTATACGAAGCGATTGGAAAAACAGTCGCCTGACGCAAAGACAAGCAAATGTTAGCACTGCTGATGAAACATTAGCCCCTGACAAAGCTACTGACTTGCATGCTGGAACCTCTGAATGAATTGATGAAGGAAATTAATACAATTGAAGGCCTAATAGACTGATAAAAATAATCCTTTAAAAAGTGCTATTTTATATGGCCATTGCCTGTATGAAAACTGGCGCCAACTTTGTGCTTTATTGAAAGAGACAGAAAAGTACTGCTATTGGTCTGAACTGCTCTTTACTGCATATTTCAGTCATGTGAATTTGAGATCGAGAATAGTAAAAATATAACTGAGAACATCACTCTTACATAACAATGGGAAAATGGAAGAGATATATGCAGTGTTCCTTCTAAAACAAATAACAAAACAAAGTAGTTTTATCTGAATTATTCTATGATGGAATTAAAAAAAAGAGGCCAAATTTACAAGTGATTATTTTCTTCTCAAAATGCAAGAAAACAGCGGTTTGCTTTCAACAATATCAATTTAGTTCAAAATTACTGATCAGGAAATTCAGTAAATAAGAAAATCTTTGACTAGTAAGCACTATACAGATTAATCTAAAACAACTGGAGAAAAAAAAATAAATACAGGTCTATCCCGTAAATCAGTTTTTGCTGAGCTTCAACTTATTTAAATGTAATAGAGTTTTGATAAACATGACGCTCATGCGAATTATTGAAATTGTACTGGTATAAAAACATGACCAAGGTTGAAAATAAATTCAAAAAAGCTAGAGCTTTACAGTCAAGTTCTTCTGAACCCCTTTGCCTTCAAATTATACCTCTTAGTTGGGTATTGATCCATACGTTCTGCAATTTCTGGGTCCCATGGCATTCCTTTATCTGGACGCTCATAATCAAATGTTTCTTCTTCGTAATCGAACCAATGCTCTTTTGGTTTAAATTGACGATACAATCTTTTATTCCGCAAACTGATCACTTCACCGCCTTTACCGGGGAAAGCTGTCTCACCTACAATTTGTACGTACAACATAATTATCTGATAATATACTATGATTAAATATGCATAACGTAATATTAAATATGTAGAATAGTTTTTTAGCATTTTTTCAAAATGTGTAAAACGCTGAAAACATTTTTGGATGATGCATAAAACAAAAATATTACTAATCTACTGATCGCATTAGTAGAAACGTGGTATATTTAATATATTCTAATTAAATTTCCGAAACAAAACACATAATTTATATATTTAGAAACATCTAAAGCATTTACAGTTTCCACTTGAAAGGACTTTTGTTCACAGCCAACAGTAAGTCTCGTTCATTTTCAACTAAATTTCTGAGCTCTTTTATGCTGTAAAGAACTACATCACCAACTAATAATTCATACAAAACTTGAAATTAACGCTAAATCATGCATTTACAAAAATAGAAGCGAAAAGATGCCAACCCCCGTGGTAAGAGTGAATATCTTCTGGGTGAAAACGGAATGGATGCTCTATAATGTGCAAATTTTTTGGTAATGTCCGTTTGTTGTCTCGAGCCATCTGTGCGTATTTAGTGAGATTTCGAAATGGACGACCGTAAAAATCAATCAAATCACCGACTGTTTTAATAGAGTGCAATTCGGAATTAGGAACTACATGACATAATCTTTCTCCTAGCAAACTAAGCAGCTGAAATAAATCACAGAAAATCACATTTTACAAACCATTTATGCTAGGAAGTACCATTCTAGATTACTGACAACATAATCAAAAAATAAAGAATTAATAATATTACAACGGACTTGAAACTTTAACTGACGATTTCGAGTAAGATCAATACTTCGTATATCATCATTTGAATGAAATAAAACCTCATCCAAAGTATTCTTTACTTGAATTTCGAGATCAGCTGGTGGAGTATAGTTGTACCGATATTTTAAAAACCTAATATAAGTTGAAAAAGAATTAAATGAAGATGATAAAGAACTAATGTAAACAAAAACAATGACAAATAATATCGTTATTTAAGCGAAATAAAAAACAAGTAACATAAATAATCATGAAAGACACATTAAATTCAGATTTATTCACTTCTAAAAATAGTAATGCAAAAAACCACGTTTTTCAAGAAATTTATGACTGTTTTCTACAGCTTTTAAAGAGCAAATCACAAGTTGCACTTATTTCACTACTCATTACTTAGATGTATTACTTTTATAAAAGCTAATTTGTAGCAAACCCTCTAGCACGAATAGAATCGATATCGATTTCATCTGTTGACGTTACATCCGAGAATTCATCATTTTCTGATCCATTGTATATTTGAGCTTTATCACCAGATTTTAAAGATTTTAGAATTTTCTTGGATACAGCCTAGAAAAATGCACAAATTGAAGAAAAATAATACAAACGGCTCATGATTTCTTACATTTTCAAAATGTTAGTACTTGATCCTTCACCATTCTGTACATGATAAATTTAAATTAAAGCAATTCAAATCCTATATAGCAATAAATGAACCTAAATACAGAACTATGAATAAGTAACTATTGAAAGGAATGAAGTAAATCTTGAAAAAACCTCAAAATTATAATTTCAGCAATTTATACTCCTTATAGATCATCTAGTACTTGAATGCAAACCAAAACAGTGCAGTTCAGCGCTGAATTTTCAACAAATGCATACATCTGGGAACTTAATTTTAGATATTTGAAGGTACTTCGTGTAAATGCAAATGCATTCAATAAGTGAAGAAAAAAGTATAACTAAACGTAAATCTACTGTAACACACACGAAATATAATGTGTGGTCAACCAAAGAATCAAATAATATTCAAGAAATTAAACTAATAAGGAAAAAATTTCGAAATTTACAACTGACTGTTCAATGACATCTTTATCTCAATGACTTCTAAATGACACCAAAAGTTTCAATCTCATTTAATTTCTGTCTACACGTTTCTTCATACAACGTGCCTTTATGCAATCAAAAATGGTAACCTCAGCTTCTTCGGTAATTGCAGTATCTCCAGTTACTTCTAACTGTTTCTCTTGCTTGACTGATTTTTGTGTTGAAGTCAATTTCGACAGCATATTTCTCCATCGTAAAGCACGCAAACGTGAACAATGCATTTAATCTTTCGTTCTTAATTACACGTTCCCGAAGTAACTGAATTTCCAAAATTTATCACGAAAACTGAGATGCAACTTTGTAAAAATGATTCATTACATCTTTATACAGTGCTACTAAAGAAATTCAAACATGCGAACTACTTCCTGCCATATTTACTCAAACTTTACATTTATTATTGTGCATGAACTTTAATAAATATTTTTGCGCTGCTAAACTAATTGTAATTTTTATGCGGAATACTAAGCATTAGTAGATTTGATGAAAGCGCGAATTTGTTGAAGTGAAATTTTATTGCATGGCTTTTATTGCATTCGTAATTGTTCTATTTAGGTTGTAAGTTGTCTGCGGAATGTGTCTAAGGGACGAAGGTACATTTTTTTACTTCTGTAATAAGTATGACTTGTGTGATATGTGATATGTAATAGGTTGGTGTAGTTTCATATTAGAAAAATATGTTTCGCTGTGGGAATTGAATAAATGTGCTCACAAAATATTGATTGCTGAGTAGTAATCTAGTCTTAAGACTGTTAATTTTAATAAAATTATTATTCTATAAGCAGTACAGCAAAAGGTGTTTTTGCCATTCCTTTTTTTCGACTTTAGTATTTTATGATTTTCTTTTTTTTCTATTAACGACTTTTATTCATTGCAATAAGTTTTGTCTTTGTATTCTTTTAATTGAGTATGAAATTAAACTTTAGTGACTTAAAACTTGAAGCTTTTCTTATGTAGTGAGGGAATAGAACTGCGTTTATTCTTTTGGAATCTTATCTTACTTCAGTTATGTATGTAATATATAGTATTTATTCACGAAAGGAAAGCTTGTGCGCTAAAAATGGATGGAAATGGATGGGGCGATGAAAGTTTTGATGCTGAATTAGCTGGTGGTTGGGGAGAAACATCTTTCGTGGAGCCTAATGAAACCAGAGGAAATCAACGTGTTGAAAAAGTGCCTTTTCCTGCTACTGTCAGAGATCTCAGTCAGTTGGCAAACAATGAAGAAAAAATAACAGCGGGAAAATATACTTTCACGACGGTAACTTTTCAGTTAGTTATGAGCAAGTCACGTAATATCTTCTAAAAGTGATAGATTAGATTTGTATAATGAACAAGTTATCATTTCTTCAGTTTTTCTGTTTTAAAATTTGATAGTACAACAGAGTTAAATTCGAAATTTATCCAGAATAAATTTCGAAAAATTCTGATGAAAAAGGCCATTAAACCATAAGTTTACACCTTCTACGTAATCATTATTTTTTTACTGCATTTAGCATCTAATTTATTTATGTATTTTTGAAGTTATTGTTACAGCTGTGATGCAGCTAATACCATTCATTATTTTTTTATGACATGCCATCATCATCGTATTCAAAAATCATCCTTTCTGATAGGATTTTAAGTAAATATACACAGATTTTGTTTTAGAGTAGTTGGATGTACAGTTTTAATTTTCTTACCGTTGTAATAGTATTTGAATTTAAGCAAGTGTGGCGACGTTTTAATTGTGGTTTATAATTATTGAAATATATATCTGATTGGATCAGTTTAGATTTAAACAGTATCATTACTGTTAACCTTGTTAAAAAGCTATCATCACTTTTTTGACGGACCTAGTATTTATTTCTCAGCAGATTTTTTACTCGTGTTATTTGAAGATTCGTGTTGTTGGTCGTGTAAAATCATCATTACAAACAGATGGGGGGCAAT
This sequence comes from Thelazia callipaeda, assembly GCA_900618365.1. Lineage (NCBI taxonomy): Eukaryota > Metazoa > Nematoda > Chromadorea > Rhabditida > Thelaziidae > Thelazia > Thelazia callipaeda. Next base: position 61,249 of record UYYF01004421.1, read on the forward strand.
CTGTCGAGTATATTCTAGCTGATTATCATGATCCAAATGCTACATTTCTTGTCATTCACTATAAAGGCGTGGTAATTTCTTATATTTTACTAGGTTTTTTACATTCATGTATCAGAGGTTGTTCTAAAAAATTAATTTTCGAAATTCGTAAACCTTTTGTGAAAAATTTGGTAAATAATTCTGATTTTGATTATCAATTTAGATGATTTGGATTATCGGTTTAGCTGATTCACCCGTTAAAATTGCGCAGAATTCTAAAAAATTATATCAATTTAACATACTTTAGCTAGCTAGCGCTGCGACTAATTCTGATACGATAGTTGAAGGGACCGATGTTTCTGTTGTTGGAAAGATGCGAAGTTTCAGTGAGCGACTTTGTATCGTTGCTTTTGATGTAAGTAAGCAATTTTTCAGCGAAGTATAGTTCCATGTATGGAATTTTCACTCTCATTTCTTTGAATATCTATTTTTTTTTCTCCGTCAATTTTATAGTTTTCACTCCCAGAATGACTTAAAATTTAAGAAGGAATCTTATCATATTTATATTAATAAGTAATGCCGGACTTGAGTGTTCTTAACTAATGTAAATTGTTAGGTACGAGAAATAGAAGATAAAAGAGAACTCGACGCTTTTCATTTAGAAGCTCGATTGGCGCGACTTTATTACACAAAGGTATAACGGTTATTTTACTGTTTTATTTTCTTTATAGGTCATAAAAATCTTGACTTTATTTTTCTACTTTTTCAAGAATCAGTAATTAAAAAGGCGACAAGGAGCTCTTATCTTTTCTAGTTTTGTTAATGAATGTTTTCAAGGTTGTTTTAGGATGTTCCAGATTTGGCTTTAACAGAAAAATGGGCAAGCATATCTGAAGGTACAATGTTGCGGATAAATACAGAAGCTGTAGGATATGCTGGAAATCAACCTAGTGATTGGAACAGCTCTATAAAATCTAATTCTGGAGCTTCAGGAAGTTCCGGAATTTCTCACAGTACAAGTCGTTTGGTTCCTGATAGTAGTTGTCGTGGATTGACTGGTCAAAAAGCTGAAGTATGTTTACGATAATGTCATGGTTGCGTTGAATTAGAAAATTGATTTTGTAGTTTTAAATAATTTTATTATTTTCCATAATTTCAGATATTTAAATATTTGCGTAAAAATGGTGACCCAATAATTGGAGCCAGCATTGATAACATTCGTATGGGCATCCCAAGAAATCTTTTCGATCCTTCAAATTTTGCTGCTGATATGGAATATCTAGCTTCGGAAGGTTTAATTTATGCCACCTCAGATGACGATCACTATGCAGCTAATGCTTGATTTGCATAAAATTTTTTTAATTCTTAGGTCTCAGTGATAGTTTGTTGTCATTACTTCGAATAAAAGCATTTGTCTTGTGTTGGCTGACAACAAACTCATAAAGAGAACTTTAAGGTGCTATTGGATTTGATCTCCAATTCTTCTAATTTGTAGTAATCAATCTTCTTTTCAAGATGAACTTGATATTTGTATCTTTTCATTTGTATGAATTTATTGAACTCGAAATTGTAAGAATAAGTCTTTGGTCTACATTTTAATAGAATCTTATTTGTATAGAACTAGTAAAGAATATGAATAAGATTTTCCATTCTACAGTGATATTTTGCTTGCCTTTGTGTATGCTATATTTTATAATATGCAGAGTAATAAAGATTTGATTCATTTATTTTTCTACATTGTGAAACAATCAAAAAATCAGATTGAGTCGAAAATTACATGGTTTACGCTCTTTGAAGGAAACATGGCCTTGTTTTTGTTGATTCAAAAACGTATGTCAACTCAATTTTTATATCTATTGGTGATCAGACGTTCGCAGATTTTGTCTTCCAGTACCTTTTTTTATTCTGACGTCTTTTTTACATTGGTTTCTTTTCAGCATGCTTCTTGGTATGCTCAATAGCTGCATTTATGAATTCTGTCTTATTCTAAAATGTTAACATTATTCATTCATCTGAGATCTCTCATGTCTTATCTATTTATTTTGATTTGCATAAAATTTTTAGCTCAAATATTCTAGCGTACTTCATTGTAAAACATTTTTGTCTTCATTTTGGCGTTATTAACAAGAAAATTTTTGCATTAACTTTTTATTAGTAAATGCTATTAAACTCTTATTGAATTGAGAATAGTTACAATGGTAAATATGATAGAAAAATTAGCATTCCTGTTTTGTTATAGGTTATGTACTGAATATTTACCTTATAGATTTGTTCAGCGATTTGATGACGAAGTGGGCGTTCAGGTTCCGGGTCATTTAGTAAGAATATAAACGCTTGTACAACTGAAAAGACTTGTAAATGTAATGTATTTTCTACTTGAAACATCACTAATTAGTTTTTTAATGTTTTGGTGGTTAGTTGTATAGTCAAAGCAATGCATATATATTTTATTACTATGCATAAAATTAGTAAAATTACTTTTTGTTCTAATTGAAAGATTTGCATACATTTATTTAATTAACTCTGACTTTACAAATGTCTTTAACTGACCAAAGAAATATCTAAAATTGTAATTTTTTATTCGTTTGAAGTATTGTTGATTATTTATAAAAAAATTTATACACTCTGAAATACGAACTACTTTCAACATCTGTTCCAGGTTTCCAATTATCAAACTGCAAGATTGCGAGGCACGAGTATCCTCTCTCATCGATGTTTGGATGGTAAATTGGAGTAACTAGGCGTACATAAGGCGGTTTGAATGGATAATCAGAAGGAAAAATTATGCGCAATCGAAATATTCCTTCATTGTACGGTGGTCGGGGCTAGAATTAAATTTTTGAACTAAATTAGGCAAGATTTTATCTTAAATTTGCCTGTTATTATTTTTGTAATCAGTGGTATAATTAAATTAAAATTGTAGTATATTGTACAATTTTTCTTTCGTATACTTACTAGCGTTTTTTTCTATGCTAGTAGATTGTAATGTTATGTGAATGTTTAAGTTAACGTATCAGAGAAAGGGAAAGTAAAGAGAATTACAAAGACAAGAACTTTCTGTTCATCATGGCTTTATACTGGTTCTGCAAATATATGAAGCATCTCATTTCCTTACAAAAGCATAATTAGCTGTGTAAGTTGAATAGTCTTAATGCATAAATGTGGTGCATCTAGTATAAGCTTTTTACCGGTAAAATCAGCACATCCCACTGGAACTGATTATCTTTGTTAACATCTATTTCATGAATATATGATGGTTTCGAGCGTTCTAATTGTGCTTTTTCCTTAATATTCCGTAAACTTTGCAACAAACAAATTGTATTATTTTGAATTTGTTATTTCTTTGTAACCGTTTTTCAAAATCTTCGGAGCTTTTAGCACTATGTTATCATTTTTTCGACCTTATCCATTAATAATTCTGGGCAAATTATGCATGCTTGACTCTTTTAACGTGTAGATTAGACAAACAGCTAATAAACTAGACTAATATAACATACTTTTAGAATTCTTGTGATACCAGAATATGGTGCTTCTCCAAAACTGTCAGTCGTAATTACTTCAGATGGAATTGTTGATTCCATATTAACACAACCGCTAAAGATAATGCCTTGTTGTGTAAATGAAAATAACACATTTTTATGCCTTTTTTTTTGTTGAGTTAAGTGATATGCTGTTTTTGTTTAAATGAGTAAGTTAAAACTTATTTTCTCTAAAAATTTCTACTTATGTAAAATTGAACTTATGTTGCTACAGCACTGTACTTGACAGTTACATATGGTAATTTGTTTATCACTAAATTTGATGCATATTTAACAATAAAATTTCAAATACTTGTATTTTTTTCATTAAACTATAACTAATTTTCATTTATGGCTTTTTTTCCTTTCAATTTTCGGTCTTGATCCATTTTATACCAGTATATAAAGCTAAAAATGCTTTTCTCTCTGCATTGTGTCAATTTTTGCTTTTTTTTTCTGTATCAATTGCCTGTAATAAGTATTTGTTTGATACATTCATGTAGTCAGTGCTAATTTTCATATTAATTGGAAAATTTTTACAATATAAATGTGTTTGAAATAGAAATTTAATGAGACAAGCAACACTTCCTACATTTTAAAAATTTTATCAGGCGTTTGCTAAATGGAACAATGAAACAAGTTTACAAATGCTTATGCACATGGCTGCCAGTTAAAGATTATAATTAATATTGTAGCTCCATAACTGATGTGATTTGATCAAATATAATAGTAGTACAGCAAGCATTTAATGGTGCTACTGAATTGAGAAACGGTTCAAACATTTAAAATTTTATGATGAAGAGTAAATAGTTTAGCAAATTTTAGATTTCAGTTATTAAACATAAAAAAATTGTGAGCTGGTAGTCATCAAAAAATCAGTAATAGTATATGAACTCTGGATATTCATTGAAATTTAAATGTGATTCAATTATTTTAATTGCATGTAAATGACCCAACAAATTTATCTTCAATTTTTAGGCGCAAAATGAGCTTAAAAAATTGAACGAAAAATGAATCTGAAATAATATAACAAAGTTAATGTGTAACTGTACCTTATTTACTGTTACTGTTATCATGGATTTGTGTACGTGAGTATATATTTGTGCGAGAGAAAATTTGTTGGGTCATTTATATTTTTGTGCAAAATAGACAACTGGATATGTCAATAGTACTGCTTATTTGTATTTAAATTTGTATTGACGCTAATTCCACATGTTTGAAATAGAGACTTGATGAGACAAACAACGCATACTAATCTTATTATCTCATAAAGCACTATCAAATCTTCATAATGGAATACATAATAATTAGAGCAAGCAAATGAATAAACAATAACAATACATTTTCCCATTTTAGAATTTCTTAATTATTTCATACATGAATTTTGCCAAAAAGCAGTTTACTATTAATGAATGTCCCTCAGTATATCTTGAGAATATCAATCAAATTAAATTTTGCCCAAATGAATTATTCTTTCTCAAATACCATCCATCAAACTATTCATGACAATAGTCACCTTCATAATTTTGCAACCTTGGTACTCTTTATCAAATATATTTCCATCAATCCTTTTAATTAACCTCCAATCACTGAATACCCCAATTATTCATAAAAAGCGATAAATCCAATTTCAAAATATGAATTAATCAAAACTATTACGAAGATGAAAAAATCTGTAATCAAATTATTATTGCCATTGATAATGAAGCTAAACTGCCAAATAGTTCCGTGCATTCTGTGGAATGTGAAGTAACGTTCAATTCTTAGCAATTTAATCAGTGAATTGAACAACATATGAGAAAATAAATTTTAACACTAGACACTAAATGAATACAAGTACCCCATTTGACGAAGAATTGCCATAAATCCACAAAACAATCTTTTGTGTTCTTCCTTTAAACTGCTCAAAAATTTTAGAGTAAAAAAGCGAAAATGGGGAAAAAGAAAGCAGGAAATGAATGCTAATTAAATACAATGAAGTCAAAAATGAAGAACTCAACAGCAAACTTTACTTTCATTCTGCTTCACAAGAGATTCATTATTCGTATTCTTGAACAAATTGCAATACAACCACTTCTAACCTAGGCTTATGTCACAATTTATTGAACCATATTTAGTTTTGAAAATTACAAATTTATCAGTGTCCCTTCATTATCAGTGTTTTATGAATATAATCCACAATTTCAACACCTTAATCTTGGTAGCGCCACAACTTTATGGAAAGCTATTTGTTACAATCATTTTATCCCATAAATTAATGGACGCATACGATGTGAAGAGTAATAAAAAATGCTTATCAATTCAATTTTAATGCAATTTTTTATTGAGAAATTGCACCACATTTACAAAAACTGAATGAACACGACAGGTCATGTAGAAGCATAGATGCTTAAAAATAGCGTAAATTCACAGGAAGATAGTCTCAAAAGTTTGAAATAAAACGAGACTATCTTTTAAGATATACGCTACAATATTGAACATGACTGTAATTCACAAGTTTGTGACTATACTGTAAGTAATGACGATAGGAAACGGCATGATAAAAATGGAACAGTTCCTTGAGAGCTGTTCCTGAGAATCACTGAAAGAAATTGTCTGAAGACACAAGTAGGAAAGGACATGGGACAAAATCAGTAGTGATAACATAAAATGGTTACTATCTGATATTCGTTCTTGAGTAAGAATGGATAAGACACATATAATATCACAAAACCACACAACCATTTAGGATTACAAATCAAAATCACATTCCGAAATCTTCATTATGAATATCGAAAATTTCTAAATTATGAATAAAAGCAAGCATCACATCACAACTTTTCTATCAACATCGAGTCCACTGAAAATCGTCTAAAACTGATTTTATAATTTCAGAATAAAAGTTAAAAATACCCACAACTGTTTTAACCGAAAGTGAGGAGGAGGTTAATCTTAATAGGAACATTTCAATTGAGAATTTTTTAAATTATGAAGAAAATAAGGGATGAGAGCATGTACGTGAACGCAGAACAAAAGAGAATATGATGGAAGGAGAAAAATGAGAAATAGATGAGAAAAATGTTATTACAACTCGTACGCACAATCTACAGCAAGAATTACTGTACACCTTATTAGAATGAATATTCATTACTGTCAAGCCAATTACTTAAAAAATAAATCCATTGTCATTTTATACCTACCTGACGTTATTAATATAATTTTCGTTGGAATTTCAGCAGAAAAAGAACGCAACAAAACCAAACAATCAATGTTTGTAACGTTTCCCAAATTTTTTTTTACTAACGAAATTTTCCTTCTCTTTTTGATTCTGCTCAAGTATAAACATGTTACGAAGACAGATGTAGTAGAGGCACCATAATTTCTATTTGATCCAAGTGTGAAATAATTATAATTGGACAAACAATCTGAATAAATTAGATCAAAACTATTGGAGTAGTTTGTATATCACTAAAATTCATTAGCTGATAAGTTTTCTAGATATAACCTACACCTCCTTTCATTTAATATATTGACATCGTAACACCTACGTTCGAAACTACCAAGCATGCTACGAGCGATAAATTTAATTATAAATCACCGGTCTTGAGATACCTTCTAAGGAAAATAGACAGAGATGCATACATTACACGCCATTTTACAAAGAATAAAACCAAGTTATGTGACAGGACATAAAACTCAAATGATTTATAATTGCTTGGAAAAGCCCTCTTTCTTTTAAATGACACAAGTAGCGGAATAAAACTGCCTTAACTCATTAATAAAACATAATAAAAGTTAAACTGATGCTTCACATTTTTAATCGACGTTAAACTCACAAGCCAGTGATCGTGCAAGATTGTCAGTAATGATTGCGAATTGAAAGGGACAATTCGTAGCATACAAAGAATCCATTGTTGGAGCAGAATGATTAGAGAATGTCAATCCAGAGTTACCACCGGATGAACTAGAAGCTGAATTCGATTGATTTCCTCTTCTGTTCCCATTTGAATAACGATTGCGCGTAAAAAAAACATCCTGTGGGATCCTCGATTGCATTACCTGATTCGTAATATCGTTGAGTGCTGAAGCTTGACTGCTTACATTCCTGCGTCCTAAAAACACTAAACGATGAAAGTAACAGACCTATTCAAAAAAAATCATTATTAGAGATTTTATGTAGTTCAGTACATGAAATTTATGACACCGATAGTAACAGTGCGTTTAAAATCGCTAATTCAGTATTTATCCAAAAAAAGGATTCAATTCTTGGCATCTCATCTCACATGAATTTAAAGAATGAATATACTCAATGTATATATATTATCAAATGAATGATTTTTCAGTAATACTGCAAGCAAGTAACTGACCGAAAGTAATGCTTGAACTGTTGGTAACAGGATTGATATTTTCAGCCAAGTGGTCAAATCTATAACGATGGGCTGAAAAGAATGCAGGCGTCTCGAGTGGCCAAGACGGCGGTGGCTGGCTTTTTATATGACCCGCCTTTACTTTCAATCTGTTTTTTTTCATCGACTCCAAAATGATACGCTCATATTCAACTTGTTTATACTATAAATGTGAAACCAGTTAGCAACTGTATAATTTAATAATGATATTTAGAAGTATGATTTATGCTATAAATTCAACAAACAGAAAAAACACACCCTGTCTGGATATATGTACGGATTAGAAGCATTTAACGCATGAGGATGAATGAACAAGCAACGATTACCATATGGACAAAGGCCATCTATTGTGTATTTATCGCACAATTTAGTTTTGTATTTTGGATTTTTCATCGGTAGCCTTGAAAGAAATGAAATCTTTTTCGTAAACTAACCAAAGATTCGAAAAAAATTGATTAGCAATAAAATAAATGGGGTTATGAGCAATTTTCATTGTCAAAAAATATTAAAAAATAATCTCGGTTACTTGCAAGGACGCAGTTCCTCTTCACCATGAGCAAATCGACAACTAGTCCCAAAGCTACATGTCCCATTAGCAAGCCAAGCTTGGCACATGACCTGATATTCAAAGAGTGTTGAGATAAGAAAAGAATAAACCGGATTTAAGTTGAAAAAAGGTCAATCTTTATCAATAAGTAGTGAATATTTTCATAATGTGAAAATCGTGTCCATCATAATGATACAAATTTGATCGATATATGAAAATAATGTGAGGATCATCTCCGCTAATCTCATTATATGACTATCCTTTATTTTTTTTCATGTAAATCAAAATTTGTCAAAACGTCCAAGCTAAAAACAGTACTTACGGTCTTATAACTTTCTGGTTTCAACAATTTACGAGCAATCGACATTGTATCTCTTGATCGTGTATTATTCCCTTGTTGTCTGTAATACTTAATAATTGCTCAAAAGTAGCGGTAAACCTATGGATACGGAAGGTTACAATGAAAAATATATTTTTTTAGTAAAAATAATCCCTCCAACTTTTTTTTAATGCTAAACTTGGTTTTCCGGAAAAAAGATATGAAATAAAACAATTATTGAGTGTTATCAAAAGATCAAGTCCGACCACAGTCCCAACTGGAGGATCTTAAGTAATAAGTTATTTCTAGTTTCTACAAAAAAAAATTTGGCCTAGTTTCGCAAATACACTTAGTTACATTCATTATTCAAACCGAAATCTATTTTTACATTTTAAAATAGAATTTATCAAATCAGACTTTGTGAAATTATCCGTCATGAGATTTCTTGTTGTTAAATCATAAAACCCAGATATGGCACTGAGAAACGAAGCATCATGAAGCTGCAAGGAAGCATCATTGCGCCTGAAAAACAAAAATTAACAAAGGATTTAATGAGGATTCCGTTTTTTTTTGCATTTAACAATAAGTGTTAAAAACCTTTTGGTGTATATGACTGTACATAAACCCAAACACTGACGAAAACATCTTATTAAGTTATCTTCAAAAAATTATTATCGTATTATTGTCATTAGTAAGTGCCTAGTCATCCGCTGTCACAAAATCAAATAGATAATCAGCATTCCTTCAAATCGCAACCAAAACTTGCGAACTGACATATTTCAACGAAAAACAAAATTTACAGAATTTTTCCGAACAAATTAAATGCATTAAAACCACACAGAACTCACCAACTACGCAACCTATATGAGCGGAGTAATCCAATCTTTTTTATTCTAATATTAAGCACTGTTTACATTTCTTTATCAGATGAAATACTTCTGTTTCTTTGAAATGTGTAAATCTTACGTTACTGTTCCATTTCGCAACGTTAAACGTCCGGCAGCATTCTGTAACTGCTGAGTTATACAATGTTCACGTGGTGCTGGTGATGAACAGACGGATGTATGATTTGAACTGCAAAACTGAGATGTTAATTAAAGTTAATTAATGTCTTACTACATTCTTTATTTACATCTACTTTTAGAAAGAAGTTTTAATTTCGAAAAAGACAGATGAATTACCTTTTCCTGCAGCAAAATTCAAAAAAGTCTACATATATGAAACTGAAAAAAAGCAAAGTAATTACATACCTGCTTCTAGTAAAACCATTATTTATGGACCCAGTTGCACTACCATATCTTGACTGAAGAAAACCGGAATCACCATTATTTGATGATAAACCTAAGGATGTCGGACGTGGAAACCAACCATTTGATAATCTACAACAATTACACGTAATAACGAATCACTTATCAAAAAAATTGTTAAAAATAAGTAGAACTCAAAATTGTATGTAAGCTAATTTTGTCAAAAGTAAACTTTAGCAAATACATAATCTAAAAGAATTAAACCTACCATTTATAGACAGCAAACTCAATTTTGAATAAATTAAACCCGAAAACGGAATTAAAAGTCTACAGATCTATATAAACTCAAAGCATCACTTGATTCCAAATTACTGCAGTATTGAATAGAAATCAAATACTTACCCAGCCAAATTATTTATTGACGGCATCTTGTATTACAACTTTCTTCCAACTTCAAACTTCTTGACTTTTGGATTATTGATAATCGATTATATAGCACCAAATAATTATTTATATATATAATAAATATATATGTCAAATACAGTTAGTGAATTAATTCGTCTTGCTTGTTCTTGATCTTGAAACTACGTGACTATATGCTACTGCAAAAAGAAAAATGTATGAGTTAACTGAAGTGTACGTAAGCGACCAATATGCGCAAAATCACACAAGAAAAAATGCATAGTATTCTAGTAAAAATTACTGTCTTATTTGAATCACTATTAACAATCATTCTGAATTCAGTAAGTAAAGCTTGAGAGACCACATTTATTCATCCACTGACATCAAATATGAATTATCCATAACAATGTAACTATATTTCAGACATTATTTTGTGTTAAGAATTATTCGCGAAATGGACGAGTTACTTGCATATTGCAAGTGATTCAAGACTGCAAAAAATAAATAGTGCAAGGAAAGCAAGAAAGCTGGAATACTGAATTTACGTCTACGTAAAAGTGAAAGGATGAGAAAAAATTCGCAATTTATAATTACTTGAAGCTAAAACATCATACTACTGCTCATCAACTTGAAGAATAACTTTTCATCAACAGATATCAAAATACGATCAGATTAGAAACATCCCGTCTAACCGCGCCAATCGTACCCAAATGATCTCTCATATTGCACTGATTCAAATTCAGCTCGTCGCGCCTTTTATCCAATGTACTTGAGTAGAAAAAAATAAATCGGATTACAAACGTGAACATAGACAAATGCAAAGACATTAAGTATAAATATATTTAAATTACACGAACGTGGTACTGATTTAACATCGATAAGTTAAAAAATAAGGATCGAAATGAGTATAATAACTCCCGGGACTTCATGAATAGCCGCTTGTAACAATGATATTAGGGATCACTGTCGTGAAAATATATTTAATGATAGTTCAAGACAATCCCGAATATTAAAGGGTAACCAAAATTACCATAAATGAGGAAAAACAAGTTTTTTTCTGCCAGAATGTTTTATTTTACAAGTGTGACTGAATAAAAATACTGCACACATAAAAGAATCAATCAATCAATAAGATAGGATTTTCAATTTGATTTTATATACCAAAAAATATTCGACAATTTTTTAGCACTTTTGAAGTGTACAGAAATAGAAATGATAGAGCAATAAATAGATATTATATTATTGTAATAATAATAATAATAATAATAAATGTTCCAGTGCAGTATGAGTTCTCATTACATTTGTATCCTACATTTGATCGTATTCCCGCAATATATTACTCTATGGAGTTTACTGTACAATTTCTGAGAATCTTGCTGATTACAAAACTATGACGAAAAATGATCAATTCTTTTACTCAAACTTAAAGAAAAGTGATAGATAATATTGAACGTAAACTGAACAAGTTTTTCTTCGTTAGCAAATGTTTCTTCTGCTCATTTTATAATGTTTTATAAGGAATGATGATAATGATAGAGCGAAAAGTGTAAGTCAACTTAGTGAGTAAATAAGCAGCATACTAAATACTGATGTTTTTCAAGATTTTTTATTATCTCGTTTCTAGAGTGATATTTATGACTAATCGTGCTTTTGCTTTTGCAAGATTAGTCATAAATATCACTCTAGAAGTCCCTACTGACAGCAGGAACGGATATAGGTAGGAATAATAAATTGTGCTGATAAATAACAAAAATACGTAAGCTTTGATAAAACTTCAGACTTCAGCGCAAGCTATTAATAAGCCAAGAAGACTAAGTCATGCCGACAAGAAACCTCATTAGCTAACTTCCATCGCATACCAAAAGTACTAGTTTACTGTCGTTGATTTTTCATCCAGAAAAGTCATGAAAAGTATTCCATATAACTGAATGAATGCAATCATCAACGCATTTGCACGCTTTTCTTGGTCTACTCTTTTCGAAAATTTTTGCGAATTTTAAAATCCAGACAAACTTAAGTTTTAAAATTAGAGTTAACTTATTTGACTGCCAACATTTGTCGATATTTTTTCTCATTTCATTACCTTATTCATGAAAACGAATTATTGTTACAAGAAATTACAAAGTGAGAAATGATACCAGCAATTCACGCCTTTTTACAGTATCCTAAATAGCAGCAATTAATCAGCGAAACTTTATACCATACAGCAGATTTCGCCAACAACATTTTATGATTTCAGTAAAAATTTCAGTGATCACATAAAAACTTCTATGTAAAAAATTCAAAGGAAATAGTTAACTTTACCTCAAAGTTAGTATTTGAGATGAATGAAAACAGATTTATAATACGTCAAAGTTATATGGTAATCTCGGGAGACGTGACAGGACTAGTCAGCCACTCCCTTATCCTTTCGTAAATAGCACTGAAAAATACAGATATGAAACTTGAATTTATACATGAATTGATGAAATAACTCTACACAAACACTTATCAGTAAGTGTTAGCACTTAACTGTGATTTGTCTGTTCTGCATAATATGTTATTTCATTTGCATACATTATATTTCTACTTTAAACTCGAAAAGCTGTGTAAATATGAATGCAGAGAATACTTAATGGGAAATGTCTTTACATACTGTAAATTTGAATTTGCATGATCATGGTTTGTAATTTGATTAAAATAAGAATTGAAAAATATGCTCACATTGATAACTTTTAAGGACATAATTTAGTAAACAAAATATATGAAAATAAGCTGCAACGTATCCTTTTTATCTGAAAGGATGACCTGATTGATGATATCAAAATACATCTATATATCCATGCAAGCGTTCTGTATTTCAAAACGAATCTTAACTATTACAAAATTTTGCTTATAAAATAAAGAACAGAAGTTAACATAAGAAACTGATTTTTTAGAACTTCGTTAAATTAAAGAGACAAAAATTATGAGAATAATACAAAAGAACTTAAATTAAGAGAAATAATACGAAAAATAAATTAGTTTCAGCTTTGCATTTTACTTATTTTTTGCTTTTTATCTCATCTACTTTGACTGACTTTGAATTGAAAAAAATGATATTGACATTTGAAATTGCTTGAATTTATTCAAGCAAAAACTAGTTCTCTCATTTAGAGGTCAGAAAAATTTTGCTCTAGTTTAAATTAAATACATGCTCAGTTGCGATGCGATTATTTTTTACAATTAATAATGCTGAAGCAAGAAGCAAAATCAGTTGAGTGCTGAAACATCAGAGAGTTACAAATAACTGATTCATACACGTAAGTTCAGCAAGACAATAATGAATCGGCCCTTGATTTCGATCAAGAAGGAATGAAAAATAACATTTAAAGCTTAACAGTGAATAATTACTTTATCGCATTCATATGAATAAAACATCTATATTTATATCATGGATTTCGCTCAATTTTATTTGTCAGAATTAAAAAATTCAAGAATATCATGCAACTATACTAATTAATGTTTAGTTCCGACAGTTTCAAAACTTTTTTCAATATTCATAGTGAGTGACATAACACTGCACAAAGTTTTCACATAATCATAAACTTTCCCTACAAATTTTTATTAATCCCGTAAAATTTATATTTGGAAAAAAGAAATTGAGAAGAATAAAATTTTAAATTGTAAAAAATAATCGTGAAATGTTTCACTAAAATTTTCTCTCATGAACTGTACACCATATAATCATACACCAAAGTGAATTAGAAAAAACAATTTTTTGCTACAACGGATTAATGCAAGGCCGAACCAATTTTTTCATATAGCCAAGTTATGTAGTAAAAACCCATAGATTAAAAGAATAAAATTAATTTCAGGTTATCTTATCAAATTACTGCCAAATTCATTTTTCTTTCTTAATAACTGATTTCCTAAAAAATACAAAATTTGTTACTAAGTAGAAAACATTATTGGATGTTAGTTATCCTTCTTTTCATTTCAACTAGTAATCTATAAAAATCTAGTAGTATTGTTTTCCTTCTGATTTCCCCTTATGATCAGAATCTATAATTCAAGAAATAATCTCTTTACTAGCAGCGAATCTAATTTTGCATCATGAAATGTCAACAAATAGTTCGTATCATTAAATGTCGGCAACTGAATTAGTGACCAGAGAAATAAGGTAGATACTACACAATCACTCAAATTTAGATTCATCACACTGCAGTAAGCAATGGAAGGAAGTATAATAAAAAATTAAAGGAAAGTAATGGATAATTTTAGGGAAAAATAAATGAGTTTTTATATACTGAACTAACAAAGTAAAAATAATGATTCCCAAGTAAATCAGTAACATGTAGAGAGCTGCACGTTTTCATTAACTTTTTCCATTTCTCATCAAAGTTCACGCTGGAACTGGAAACTGATTCTGAAAAAAACAAACTACAAAATGGTTGTATCTTGATATATCTGGAGGAAACAATACTGCACTAAGAGATAATACAATGCTGACTTTTAGAGAGGAAGGTAATCAAAAGTTATATGCTCTAATCCTAGCAACAGAAAATTAGAGCAATATATTATTCTTGAAATTTAACCATAACTCTCTAGCAGTTACCAATTTTCATTAAAATTATTTTGCATGAAAATACGAGTACAATAACTGAGGGTGAAGAATGAATTGCATGTGTAAGATAAAAGAGAGGAATGAGATATATGATCAGCATGGTACAAAGCAAATATAGACAGTTACATATTCTTCAGTGAATGAATGATATATGCAACAAAAATTCAGTTACAAATCTGCATTCTACTTTTTTGCTTCAACCACTGCTATCACTCAGAATATCAAATGTGTATCCAGTATTCATTAATTTCATCACTAAATAAGCCATAATATCCAGTGCAAAGTATATTATGAAAACTGAATCTCCAATTCGCTATGCTCATTTATGACGATAGAATATGTGCCATAAAAATTATCATCACAAAATTTAGCGATTATCTGTCCTTCAACCTTGTCCAATCACTCAATAGCATTCACAATTTGTTGAAAGAAGGAGAATTATTTGGCTGACAAATATTTCCTTCAAAGTATGATGGAAAATTGGAATGATTTCGTTCAAAAATAAGAATTGTTTTAAAAAATTACACTGTCCGTAAATTTTTCGAAGACATCAGATCAAAGGAGAAAAATTTGAGAAATTCATAAAACAGCTTTCTCTTGTTTAGTTAAAACATTGTAATGAAAATTAAATATGTGACAAAAATTGGGATTTCTTTGTTTCTCGTACGTTCAAAAATGCACTGTAATGCTGGAAGGCCGTACAAAGCAGAATATCAAATATTTTCCAGCAAAAAAATACATAGAAAATGAATTTAGTATCTTTCGCGATTTTGAAACGAATTCGATAATATTACGTAGAACACTGAGCCAGGAAAAAGTGAAACCAAGTGAAAGAACCTAAAATAAATTTTAACACTCAAATAGAATAGATCTTAATGAATAAACCTAATGTATACCTGCTCAGCCTATCATTCATTGACTGCTGTTTCCATTCAATATCTAAATATTATTTTGCTTCTGAAGAGAACGAAAACATTGAAAATCAATATTATCAGTAAAGTATTGGAGACATCATGGAAATTGAACAGTGTTGAAGTGCTTAAAACTTTTACATTGCTGAGAATGAATGGTATGATCAATAAATTTGATAATAAAATGGAAACAAAAATTTTGCAAATCCAATTTAAAATGATAAGGATAGTGTCAACGAAACACTATCAAAAGCAAAATTTAAACAATAAAGATCACAGAGAACTTGCTTCAATAGTTTAGTGTCATTATGAGTTGCTGTATACCATATATATATATATAAATATGGTATACAGTAACTCATAATGACACTAAATAGAAATTGCAATTTCTGTAACCTTACACAGCAATATAACTTTACCAAGCAGTAAATAAGCACGCCATAAGTTTGATAAATTGTTACATCGGGGTGCTCAAGCTGGAACCAAAAACTTCAAAGCTATAGACCACAGTACCAGACAGTTACTAAACAAATACGGAATTCACAAGCAGCAACTTGCATGCTTGGAAAGACTGTATCCACCAAGGGACGAGATAGAACGTACACTTCATAATGTTGAGTGAGCTTAGGCTTCTCCAGCTACATAATGTTCTTGTAGATACTGTACCCATTGTACCCTATCTAAAGACTAGGCGCAACCTCGCAGAAAATCCAACCATCGAAAAACGTACAAGCAGCACAGATGGCACTCTTGTATAGCAAAATAGAAAAGAAAACCCACCATGCAAAGCTATACAAGTTGAGGATGAATTAAATCTCGTCCATAGCTGATTTATCAATATAGCTACGATAAGGAAACATTACCCAGCAAGATGAAGCACGATACTGTATCCAAAACAGAAATATATTTGGAGCTGATAAAGGTATATGCGAACATTGTAGGGAACGAGTGAAGACGGTGGACCAACCATCCAGCAACGCAGTGTGAGAAAATGTTATATCATGACTACACTAGAAGACACAATGAAGTTCTGTTTAGGACTCTGCAAAAAGTGTGGTCTGAAAGCACTTCCACGCTTGCGGAGCCACTCCCTTCAAGAAGTCGTCGTTAATGAGAACGTGGAAATCAGCGTCGACACGCGAGTAAGAACTGCAATTTGAATAAGAGCAGATCGGCCGGACATCCTGGTATACGATAAGAAGCGATACGAAGTAAACCTGATAGAGGTTGGCATCACTGCTCAGATCAGGTTGGTAGCAGTCGAGACCGAGAAGAAGTGGAAGTATGACTTACTGGCTAGTAAACTCGAGGAAAAGATGAAATGCAGGACGAAAATAATTTCGTATTTGATGACTTGGAATGGGATAGTAACAAACTCCCATAAGCGTCACGTGAAGGAAATCAGTGTACCCTATCACGTCGAAGCACAAATCCAATCGATAGTACTCAACAAAACGCTCGAAAGCACCTCATTCGATCAGCGCCGGGATTCGACCAGAACGAAGCAGCGAAGATCAGCACCGAAGAACTGAGCGCGGGGCAGTGCAACGAGAATGCCAGAATACGATCCAGCGCCAGAATCAAAAAATTAAAAAAAGAACAATTTCCATGTGGTATTGACTGATTGATTTCTATATATACATATTACAAAAAAGAAAAAGGATTAACCTCCGACCTGCTGCACATGATTATCTATAAATTGCTCGGCTCTATCGAGTTGCCCAGCAACTGAGCGGCACATTAATCAAATCGGATCACAACTCAATAAATAGAGGATAAACTGAAAAAAACCGAGACTGGAATTATAGATGAAAACAAATGGAAAAAATATGATGTTGTTGAAAAAAGCTCCGTGAAAAATGAGAAAGCACTCGACCAGTGTGCATCGAAACCGGCAGAATTGCATGCCCGAAGAGTACTGCGAGAGTGCCGGAACACGATCCAACAGTAGAATCAAGACAGAAAAGAAAATTAAACTTCAACCTGCTGCAGATGACTATCTAGACCCAAAACTATCAATTCAGCATCTATAAGTTCAACCAGGTTAACTGTACTCGTTCCAAGCAAAATTGGCCAACACTCATCCCGTTGATTACTACGACAACTCCCGCCTATCAACTTGTCAGGTGATCAATTTAAAATTCGCACTCAACAACTGCTAATTTTTCATTTTTCTTAAAAAGAGAGATTCAACGGCATTTGATCAAAAATTCAATTATGTTTCTTGAGGACAAGCAAAAAAACCATTCTACAATAAATTATTTAAAAAAACTAACACAATTTTTCACACATCAATATCAACCTACAAAGTGTTAGTTTCAAATGAGCAAATTGTAAACAAATCTTGCTCAATGACTCTAACAACGATCTTCACAATACTATTAGGCAACTGGCCTTCTTGTTAATTGTTTCAAGATTTACGTAACTGAATGAATTTTCTTCGCATATTGTCAGTCAGTACTTTCGACGATATCTGACTGCATACAAATTTTAAGCAAAGTGATAAATTATTTCAGATAAAATTCAGTTCTTTTGGTAGACTAAAGCAAAAAAGAGCTGGAGCGTTTTAGTCTTTTTGCTCTAATCAAAAGAGTGATTGTTTATAAAAATACAAAGTGCTAGAAAACAAATTAGTACTTTTTTCTTGCAAAATGAAAAATACTGGTCTAGGAGAGACTTTGGCAATATAATATAGAGCTAAGAAAACGAGCAGATAAAATTTAGTCTTGAAAATAACTAAATTACCTTCCCATAGATATGTAATAATTTTATAATTATATTTTTTTCTCTTTACCAAAATTCAAATTCAGACTTACTTGATAAAATGGTTTTTATAGCAAATAAGCGATGATTCCTGAGTTACGATTAGCATATTATGTTAGTATTGCAGTTGCAGCTTCCCTATTCACTACATACTATTCGTTCATTTCCTTCTCAAATGCTTCAACTCGCAAATGAATTCATTAATAAATTATTTTTGTAGTCAATTTATTACTGAGAAAAATGAACTTACTTTCTTTCCGATATTACCACAAATTGCAATCATTTGTTTTCAAACTTATGAAATGATTTAACACCGAATAAATTTGACATCACAAAAAAAGTTCATGCAAAAAAAGCTAGAATAAAGATATGAGACTGAAAATCAGTGTTGCAAATTTTACTTCATTACTGTTGAAAAGATAGGAGGTTGAGGTTGCAATGTGTAAGTAGAAATTTGTTTCCAGTTCTTACCGACCCACAGTTATAAATTAAATCACACTCAGAACATTGCATAATGCTTTTAAAACAAAAATTGCATCGCTAATAAACTCTTGACCACTGAATATTGAGGTATTCCTTTTCCTGATTCTACTTTCATTATCCTTAATCCTGCATTCTGCAATCTTATCATCTCCTTGTCAAATTGTCATCTTGCTGCTATCTTGTCATATTATTGTCAATCATTACAACCAATACTGCTATCACCTGTTCAAGTAATCAAAATTGTTTCAAAAATTCTGCATGTTTTCAAAGCACTGAAAACAGCAAAACTGAAAAATACCAAAAAATATTCAGACCACAAATTAAAAACAATCTTTTTCATCATTTTAGAAATAAAAAACTGCTTAAATTTTAAAAGAAAAAAACTAAATGTGATAATTTTCAGCTCCTGACATTTCAGCAAGATACTTTCGTTCATGTAAACAAATTTCTACTGCGACTGCAGAAAATAAAAATGGTTGGAAAGGCAAAATTGGCAGTGGGATGGATGGTTGTTAGCAAGCTGAGGACAGACTTACCCCGTAAACGTATACTACAAAAAAATTTTCCGATTTTTGGAATGTTCGGTCACAAATGTGACAAGCAGTGATTTATTTGATGTCTGCATTCGCTGAAATGAAAAAATCCATAAAGGTGCCTCCTACGATTACTCTAGCAGGGTACTCTATCAATCGATTAATCTGTGCTTATCGAGATGTGGTAGGAAAAAAAAGTGTGAAGATGTATTCGTGAGAGAGGTTTGAATTTGAATGCTCTATATTTCTTATTTTAATGAGGAGGTATATTCAAAAAAAATAAATACCCTTTTTTATCCTCAACTCACTCAAATTCCTCACTGTATACGGTAAATGTCAGGAGAGACTGTACAGCATTAAACAAAACGGAAAAGAAGAAAACTGCGTTTTTATGCCCTTTACTACTGTTACTATCTCTGACTGCATAATTTATTCAATGATTTCATGTAAAAAAAAAGCATAAAAAGATGAAAATGTGTGAAAGAAAGTTACAAGCCCACTTCACGAAGGACTGTTTTACGGAAGTGTTCGCATTAGAAACGAACTACTACACATAAATCTTCTGTCGCGCTTACACCTATTAATGCTAAAACTGAGTTATTAAAATCAACAAAAAACATTCCATATATCCACATCACAAAATTTTTCAAATAATCTTAACGTAGAGAGTAATTTCTTACGCAGCACTCTTATTGTACTACTAATGATAACATTGTTTTTTAACAACTATTTTCTCAGATACATATGACTTGTGCAAAATATGATACAGTGGTAAAATGAATAAACAAATTAACGAAATTGGATTGAATGAAATTTTCGGTAATCATAGCCAGAATATGCTGGGAAACTGAAGGAGTTCTACATAAGCAGAAAGAACAGACTATTTCACGACCATTACAAAATCATCATTTCTCTTTTTTGCGGTTTGAAAAAATTACTTGCTGTAACAAAAATTTCTTCCATACTTCTTGAGTTAAATATGGTAAGCCGCTCCAAAATTAATGCTTATAATTTGTGACACGCAACAAATCTTTAAAAAACGATTTAGTGGTGCAAAATATTGGGTTTATAGAGTAGGTCAAGCAAAAAGATGACTAATTATTAATTTTATGATGGAACAAACTGATGGTAAATTACTTGTCACATTAACTTATACAATAATTTATTAAGTGGTACTCCACGGTAAATGTATAACTATACGCAGAACAAGGCATAACTAAGCATAACATGAAGGGCAAAGTGTCAAATAATTAAGAGCGAAAATTCAAGCAATCAATTTTGCAAATGACTGCTTCAATTTTGCATTAAGAAAGCGAGATTTAGGAGAAAATTAATCTAAAAGAAGCAAACGAAATGAAATATTTGCAGACATAAGAATGGTGAGAAGAAATTGTAACGATATTAAAGGCAACAGGAGAGGAAAGTTTTTACAGGTAGAGAAAAATATGGAAACAAAAGAGGACAAGTAAAAAGAAGCAGATAATTGTGATGATAGAGTTGTTGATTATCATTACTTGTAACTTACATAAAAAGAAACGTGAAATATGGCTATAATTTTACCGGCCAAGCAATGAATTTTATTAGCTAACTGATTTGCAAACAGTGATGATATAAATGAAGATTTATCAATAATTACTTATCAGCTATCAAAAAAGGACAACAGATAAAAGATGTAAGATTTTCCAGGGCAAAGGTTATAAATGGTTGTTTTTTGTATAAAGTAACGGTAAGATAATAACGACGGATGACCACGATAACGAATGAAGGTATGCTACTGAGCATATGCTGATGATTTCGGTGATTATAACTTGTTTGCTATATGACAGTGTTACAACTGAATGCTTTGCATTTCCCTATTTGTTCCTACAACTTACCGTCATTCATCCACCATTCTTAAATGCATTTACACATTCATTCATTCATCCATTTCGTCGGTAATTCACAGCCATTGCTCTCATCCATAAACAAGCGAACAATAGTTGACTTGAACTATATACACACATGTACTTCCAGTTACGTGAAAAATCACTTATCTATTAACATACTCTATCACGTGTGCGTAATATTCATATATAGTGAGGTCATCAATGCATAAATACTTGTGCAGGTAAATGAAAGAATAAAAACTTTGATAACTGCATTATCAATGAAAGTCAAATAAAGTTAGATAGAAATATTTTGAAGTGAAATGTAACAATGCAAAAAAGAAACCAAGGATGGCAGCACTTCTGTGATCACCGAAAACCAACCGCCTGAGTTGAACTGACTGAAAATATGGCTATGAAAGGGCTATGAACAAGCAGGGTGTGGAGCTACACTGCCTCAATTCAGCACCTCCCGCCAATAATGTAGCAAGCATAAACAAAGAACATCCAGCAGATGACGATGGTAGAGAAGAACATTTTGTATGTTCTCACTCGTAGCAATTTTTATGTTTCGCTTTCAAGTAAGGTATCAATGTCACGCCTCATCTGCATAACTAAAGACAGATTGAACACGATATACTGATACACTATTACCAACATGCAAAGATAACAATAATCATATAATAATAAATAGTAATAATGAATAAATAAAGAATAATAATAATAATAAATGGGAATAATGGTGACTAGCAATAAATGAAACAACATTGATAATATAAAACTGTGTCTGTAAAACAAGATTAGAAATCGTAATGAAAAAAGATGAGCGCAATTATTGCCACTACCAAGTAACCCAAGCAAACAAGTCCAACTGCAAATAATAGCAATAAGTACATCCAATTCTTTATCTCTATTAGACTATAAACTCTACCTTAGTTATTTTCTACCAAAAATTTGAACCACGAATGCAATGAAAAAGTAAATCAAGCATTTTCAGGGTACAGGTTATCAAATTTAAAAAGCGTGAATTAAATCGTCAAAACAACCACATTGAATTACAAAAAATTTGTAGTAATGACCACATTGATAAAATTGAGCAGTGTGAAAACATGGCGGACGATGAATAAATTGATGGGAGGAATGAAATAGTATTTGAAGAAGTATGATGACTGTCGAGCGGTAT
>UYYF01004422.1:6755-57463 GCA_900618365.1 Thelazia callipaeda
AGCTTACAAACAGTCAATTAATTTCTAGCTATTTGCATATTATATACCGAAAACCAAAAGAATATCAGAAAGATATGTTCATTCAACTCAATGAAATGCGATTGTTTAGCAAAATGCAGCAATTCTGATCAACGTATTCTTCATCTTTTCTCAAATTCCAACTCAAATGTCTGCCTTCAACATTTTAATCAATAGTTAAGCATTTTTTCTGGTTAAATAGCAACAAAAATGTTAATAAATCATTTTGTAAATAACTCTAAGAGTTATTTCAGCAGATAAACAAATATCATCATAAATTAAATTAATTTTGACTTGAACATTGACCAAATAATAATGTACTTTTTAAATCTCACTTATGTACATAATTCCAGGTCAAGTTAAAGACAACATCTTTCACATGTATTACAAAAAATATCGAAATAGGACGTAAAAGATGTTTGTTAATCACAATAATATACACTTTACCAGAACGTAAAAAAACACTCTTAAATGCCAGGAATATGAAAATATACAAATCGTTAAAATTAGGATTGAAGTACACGAAGGAACATATGGCACAACATCTAAACAAAATAACTAAAGTTAGGAGATGAAAAAAACGATTGGTTGGATTAAATTTTTGTCCTTAGAATATACACATTCTTTTAAGCAGCTGGTATAAATTAGAATTTGAAAAAAGCAGTACTTAATTGTTCATTCAAATAATTGTAATTATATTAATAAATTTTAAAAAACTTTGCAAAATTATAAAGGAATAAAATATTTACAAAGTTAAATGTACATTAAATTATCACAAAATAACTTTTCAAGAATGCCTGCAGTAAAAGACATGCACAAGAAGTTTTATTAAGCAAGCAAATTTTTTAACAATGTCTTTACTATAACGAATAACAACTTAAAAAATCACTGTTTTCAAACCTTTCATTATATTCCTGTAGATTAAAATTTTGTAATTTTGACTGTAATACAGTAATACCATGAATTTCCATTCCATATATGCACAATAAAACACGCAGAACTCATTTATTTTGGATACTCGAAACTGTAAAATATTAATTTACAGAAATTAAATCAAAAATTTGTCATTGTGTGCACAAAGATGAGATGACATAAAGAGTATTTCATTTTGCGTTGTTAGGCAAAAGAAAAGTCACCACGCAGTGCTTTTTTTTGAGATAAAATTTTTTCAAAAAATTTATTCAAAAAAGTATGTTTCGATAATTAAATGCATGGCATGAAGATAGTAGTTAGCAAGGAATAGAAATAGAAATTGGAAATTGTGCTAATGAACAGAAAAAGCTAAATTTGGAATATTCTTAAAGTTGAAGCATTGCTTTAAGAAATCAAACAGAAGAAGTAATAGTAGTAGAGAGAAAATTCTATTTGCCTTCTAACAACAGACAAAGTATTGAACCTTTCAATAACGAAATTTTAACACTGGAATGTAGTAAAAAGTGGAAATTTGAGCAGTGAATAGTCCATTGGGAGTATTTCAATAAAAATTTATAATTTTGTGCAGTTGTAGTCTATGATTTAATTTGAGCAAAAAGTCAAAACATAATTGAGTTCTTTGAGTTTTCCTCAATAGTGAATATTTGTTAAATGAACGCAACGAGAATGAATTGAACTGAAGATATATAGAAAAAATTCTTCCTTTTTACAAATTGCAGCTTAAAATGACTTACTTATAATTAAGAAAAAACAACCTGTGTTGCCAAAAAAAGTACCAAAACAATTGGACAGTTACTTAAAGCAATAATAATAATAATAATAATAAATGAAAAAAACAATCAAAATTTTTTTACAAACAGGGTTAGTATGAGCAGTATTATTAATAAGTTGCACTTTTGAAATGTTTGAGATAAATTTTGTAATCAAATTGTATTCAAATTTTATTAGTACTAAAGAGTATTTATGCGTTGATTAGTTTGAGAATTCATTTTTTTCATGGAGATGAGGAAATTGGCGATTTCTGTCACGGTTCTTTTTGGTGTTGTGATTTGCATAGACGAAATACGTCAATATTGCTATCATCGTTATTATCAATGCATTGAAGAGAACGATGGCGATAAAAGCATTGAAATAAATCGTATTGGGTCTAATAATATCATGGAATTTTGTTCTAATCACACTCAAAATATCCTCCCATGTCTCGTTAGCAAAGTAACAAAATTTATCCAATAAATGCCATTTTCTGCAAATAACTAAAAGATTTATTTATGCGATGGTATTAAAACTAAATAGCAACGTGCCATGTTGGGAGTGAGAATAAGAAATATTTATAAAGAGAAAATTTTTTATATGCAAAGGAATTTAAAATAATAGTAAATATGAGTCTTTAATTTTCTATGCTAAATAAACTCAAGTTTCTATAATTTATTATTAACTTGTGAGAAGTAGAATCTTCGATGTACCTGTGATCATGATCGTATCGTAATGAGTTTAAGATAGTAGAGTTTGTCAATTTCAACTTAGCTCCCATTTGCTTATTTTGTTTTCAGTAATAATTTTTTTTCAAAGGTTTTTCAGCTTGGCAACACTATTCCGATGTCTACATTAACGTTTTCCGCTATTCTCAATGCTTGTGCCAAAGATACTCTAATGAGAGGAAAATCAGTTCCTCTTGTAATTATTTTTCACTTGAGCACCTCTTACTTACTTGCAGATATACTTCAGTGAGAAAGTTCCAAGTGCTTGAATATTTTGTTCATTACATTTAACTCAGAAGCCAAAAAAATGTAGTGAGAATTTAATGACGCAGAAAAATTGCTTATTTATTTATTGTTTCAGGCAGTACAAAGAAATATGAAATATATTGCAAGGTTTTATCTATATCTTTGTGCTCATACCAATATCATTGATTTGTATCACAATAAACAATGCTTACGGTAGTAATAAACTTTTACTAAATTCACATGAATGCTAATGTTTATCACTGCTTTTAAAATTTTGCTCATTGTTTGTTGTTATTTTCAAGAATTAAAAATTTTCAGATACTTGATAAAATATTGTGTTTTAAGAAAACCCCGAAATGAATGTATGTTCTATAACTGTTCTAAAATTCAGCTTAATCTATCGAAGCCAAATGAGCAAAAAATTATACTGAATCGACAGGATAAAATGACAATATGTGCCGTGAGTAGATCAGGCAGTCTTTCTAATCCATTGCCATACAAAAGTTGTTTACGATGCCAACATATTATAGTTGTTATCATTATTTGGTTATGGATAAAATAAGATTACTTTCATTCCTGGCATATTATTTAAACTTTTAACGTACGAAAATAAAAACAAAAGCAAGAAAATAGCGAGTATTCCACATGAAACTAAGGCTTGTAAATTAAAAGGCAAATCTAATTTTTCCTTATATTCTGTTTTTTTTTTTCAATACTGCAAAGATATTTCTAAAAATGTATGATTAACAGTGATTTAATTAGAATGAAAGCATATTATTATTGCCTACAGTAAGTGGAAGAAAATTTACAAGTTGCAAGACTAAAAAGAATTTTATTGAGAAATATTGATTAAATCAATGTCACAAAATTTAAGAAAAATTTTAATGTAATAAAATAAGTATGCATCGGTCTAGCATTCAATTTAACATTGTATATAGAATTCAGAAGTAAAATTCGTAGGGCAACAAAATGCACTTTTTTTAAACAGATACAAGAATGTAAAGATAAAAGTTTTCACTTCTTAGTTGAGCAAAGAAATTAAAAAGCAACAAATATTTTCATTTCTGAAATCGATTGTAGTGCAAATTACAATAATGTAACTGATAAAGTGTGATAAACAATTATTTACAATAAAAACTAGAATCTCTGTTAAAACTGAATTTTCATACAGTTTTGTACTGTTTTTTGGTGCACAACAAATATTTATCTTGCTTATTTTATATAAAAAATTAGTCAGATAAGAATTTGCATTTTTCGAGATCACTAAAAATTACAAAGATAACCTGAAAAATAAATAGAAATATATTAAGCAATATTTTTTTCTGTATTTAAATGGGAAAAAGAGTGATAAAATTTATGTAAAATATTCTCGCGTGTAACACATTGCATAATATTGACAAGAAAAAATCTCAAAATTTTACAAAACCATTTTATACAGAAAAAATCAACGGAAAAGGAAACGTGATAGAAAGTTACGAAGTCTGTTCAGTGGCTAAAGTTGAAGCATACAGAAATGGCTTGAAAATGGATGAATATTCAGAGAGCAAAATATTCAGAATAAGACAAGGAAGGCATTAAGGATGATTAATCTTAAGATCAAATAGTTAAGAGCAGAAAGTATAAGTAAAATTGCGACAAAAATTTCACACATTTATTTTTCATATCTATTCTAAACATATACATAGGTAGAGCACAGCATTGATGTACTAGATAGAATGATAAAAAATTTTTAAGTAGAAAAAGTTATGAGTAAGAAAAGTTAAAAATTAGTTGCAAACAGATAAAATATAGCAAGTTACATGCCATTTAAAGTAGGTAGGCAATGTAAAAAATTGTTTTGATGCAAAAGAAGAAATTGTGTAGTGTAACACTGAATTGAATAGTAATGATTTTACGTAAACTGGTCAAAGGTTAATCACATGAATAGACATGAAGTAATTTCTAAATTAACCAACAAATATATTTACATTTTGGTGTCGAATCAAATAAATCTTATACATAAATAAGTGAATGAAGCAGTCCCAGTAAATATCGATTAATGGAAAATTTTAAGTTGTTGATGTAAATGGGCCAAGAAGGCAAGTTGATTTGTTTGTTTAGTTACTTACTTATTTGTCTGATTTAATGATAATGGATGGATGGGTGGAAAAATAACTCGTAGAATGTTTTGTATAAGAGCAGACAATTTGAGTCAAGAAATTTTGTATGTAGCCAAAAAGTATGAGTCTTTCGAGAAGTAAGCAAGCATGAAATAGACTGCATTGCTCGTGCTTGACTAATTAGTAGTTAGTCAAGCACAAGCATATTTATCTTATTTTCAGAATTAAAAATTTAAGAAGTCATAGAGTGCTATGGTAATGCGCTGTTAAGAGCTATCACATGTCCGTTTTCATTCATATTCATGAAGCTGCGTTAATAATAAGCCAGCATCCTACTTTAGCATCTCATCAGAATCGAATGCTTACTTTGTATCTTACTTACATATTATTATTTTCATGTATATTGTTATCAATAATTATCATTTATAAAAGCATAAAAATATGAGAAAATGATCTCGATTGAACTTTATTAGTAACCCATCCTTGTTTCCATTCGGATTCTTTACAAAACAATTCGTCTTGAATTTAGTTCCTACTAGATTAGGTCTCATCTTATTAGATCAAGTGTTTACCTAAGAGACTTTTTTTTAGGCCACTTTCGCGTATGTGGTAATAATAATATAAATAGATTAAGGGAGTCAAAAATCTGTGGTAACTTCAAAGAATGTAAAGTAGCTCTCGTGTTGCATCAGAAATCAGAACGCAAAAACGATGAGCAAATGAAAATATTGATATACAGGCACAGAAAAAGACAGAAGTAAGGAGTAGATGTTGCGCGGTTATCGTTCCTTACTAGTATATGCTAATGTAGATAAGAAAAGAGTACCAAGAGCCGGAATACTCAAAATTAACCTCAGTATTTTTGGAATAAACAGATATGAATAACGCATCATCCACGTTAACTACTCAATTAATCTTTTTATTTCACTTACTTATCAAGAAACTTAACTGTTACTTACGTCCATTCTCATTTAAATCTTGTCTGGTATCTTCACGAAACACTAATATATAATCTCATGCTGTCATTGCAGTCAGTAATCATTAGAATAATGTCATTAGTTATCATACTTGTCTGCTCAGCCATAATCATACCTTTACAGCAGCTATAATCAAGATTATATTCCTGTTGTTGCATGTATAATTACAAATACTGATGCTTCATGATCAATGACACATAAATATCAAATAAATTCGAAAGTAAAAGCAAGGAAATTCCTGACATGTATGTAACAAGCAGAATACTGGACAACTCTGGCATGTCTGAAAAGGAACCATGAAGTGTGACCTTGCTAGCAACTTCACAGTCTGCTTCCTGTAACATCTTAAACTGCTGATGCTTAGCTAAATTATTTCTTCTTTGCTTCCAAACTATCCCAATATTCATGAAATTTCATGATTGCCTCGTAATAACATTAAAATTCATTCCTAAGATTTCGCTAAGATAACAAAATGACAAAAATATTGCAACTTTTGTTTTCTTTAGCTGCCGTGAGCTGAATTCGATTAAATACAGAGACGCTTGAAAAAAAATGGCGAACCGAACGAACATGAAAAAAATTATCGTTTCTCGAGTTGGTTTTATTTTCAGACACTGGTTCTGAAGAATGTACAGCAGAACTCAAATAAACTTCATTAACACAGTTTAATTTTCGTCAGAATTGAACAGTGTATGAGCTTGATGATGAGTTATTTAAAAATGAACATAAATTTTGGAACTTGTCACTAGCTCAGATATCGAAGAGAATATAGAAGCAAAATCAACGAATGGCATGAAAATCACAAGTAAACAATCTTCACTAGCTGAAAAGTAATAAATTTCATTTCCCAAACTTGTTTTCGAATTGTATGATGTATAGTTATACATCATACAATTTGAAAACAAGTAAAATAAAATGCAGACAGTTATTTTGGAATAAGGACTGCACAAAATAGCAACAAGCAATTTGAATGGTAGTCAGAAAAAATTAAAACTAATTTACCCCCCAAAATTATAATGAAGTTTACTTTAATCGAATGTGGAAAAAGTAAATTTGACAGGATTCCAAAGAATATCACAAAATAATAAATATCCTTGGCAATAAATTAATTTCAATAACACAGTTCATGCTTGAAGTAATCAAGCAAGTTCTGAAGTAGTAAATCTGATATTAATATATATCGTCTAGACAAATAATATAAGGGAGCTATCTATATTTCATCGGTAGTAATTGATTCTTGATATACCAGCATCCTAAAAATTTATTTAAGCAAGTCCTGTTTTGTGATCCAAATATCGCCTGTACTCGTTAACGGTTCTCCACTGAGCATTTCCGAGTACAACATGTGGTCTTTTTAATTTCACAAATTCGAAAGCCACATTTGGATACCAATCATTTTTACGCATTAAATAACATGCAACAAACATTGCACTACGAGTTCGGCCAGCTTTGCAATGTACATAACTGAAAATCATTAAAGAAATTACCAAAACCGAAAAAATATTCTTTACTTTTTACAGCATTTTTCGAACTTTCAATTAATGCATTCTATAAAAAAGATTCATTTACTCCATTACATTCAACGTTTCCAAATTAAACCAAATATACAGTAAATTTTTACATATATCAATTCGTATAAATTTAAGCAGGAAAAAAAGAGAATCATGCTTACACTGATTTGCCCTTCTGAGTGTTTTCATCAACAAATTTCAAAGCTTTGTCAATTGATGATCTGGATGCTGTACCTACGAAATCCGTCATTGGCAACGCATAAAATTCTACTCCTCGTTTTCTCCATTCTTGCTCATCCACAGCTTTCCAAACTACCCGGTTTTCGTATTCTAAAATACAATAAAAGTTGTGATCAACGACAAGCACGTGAATATTTGAGTTCTTTCATTACTTCACATGTAATTAAGCTAAAAAACAACAGATCATAAACGAATCAGGCAAATTACGATACCTTCAGTGCAACATACGACTGCACCAACGTTTTCTTTTTCTATAAGCTCCTTGATCATGCTTTTGAAAGGAAGCGCACCAAGGACAATATTTTCATCAATACGACTATACCAAGTCCATTTTGTTGGTTGCAGGTAATTTCGCAGTAGGTTAAAACCCAATGTAGGGTAAAGCAATAACCCTTCAAACATGACTGAAATGAACAAAACAGTTGTTGTGCTAAGGAATAAAGAAACTAACTTCCTCAAGTTTACACCACATAGACGCGTAAACCGCCCTCCAATCACAATAATCTTTGCTAATCATGATAATTACCATTGATTACCTCTGCCCACATCTTCCTAATTTAATTTACTAATATCAATGTCATACACTACTAAGAAAAGATTTTTAAGTAGTGAAAACTTGTACTCTCTTCACCCAATCCAAGTGCCTTCAAAATCCCTTTCTTCTTCTGGCATCGCCTAGAAATAATTCTAAAGAAGTAAACTCAAACAACATATTATCCCTTGCTCGAAAACAAAACCCATAATTTTAAAATATATCTACACAGTACAATAATCCTTATAGCAGTGAATTCCCGCCCCAAAGATAAAAGACCTAAGCCCAGCAATTAATAACAACAGTGTCTTCAACATAAGTATATAATGAATAAGGCTCAGCACAACGACTTGTAATTAGGACCAGATTGCTACACTTTATTAAAAATAATTACCAGCTACACGTCATATTGCAACAAATTAAATTTACTAACTGATATGGAATTTAAGATTATTTCATGCGCAAATTAGAGGCAAAACATCTCAATAGATGTAGTGGAAGAGATACCTCCATGTAAATGACTCATAATCATTCTTGGAACAGAAATTGCAAATAAAGATGCTTGAACCGAATACTCTTCTGAAACGAAAGGATTTGCTTGTTTCATCGCATCAAATGGATCTAGAAGCCGTCCACCACTAGGCTATATATTCAAGGAGGAACTTAAGGTAAAATGAAAACTACATGAACTAGAAAACGCTCAGTCCCTCAATTTTAAATAAAAACAGCTGACAGTTCATGTATCTATCAACGAAAAAATAGAAAGAAACGTCACTTTTGATCTGTTACATACTGATGAATTAATATTTCTAATAATAAATCGACAATATTTTAGGTTAGTAGAGATCATTTGTGATTCCATTATCCAGTAGAACGTCATAATAGCTAGACGTTAACAGTCACTGCGAAAGTTGCTTACTGACAAAAGTATAGAAGTTATAAGCACTAGAAACCTGTAAGTTCTTACCAGCAGGAAATAAAAACTACAATGAACTGGAAAATAAGATTCCCCAAATGAGAGAAAAATAGTTAATTTCACAGCAAAATCACAAAATACATTATAACAAAGCAAACTGAGAGTAAATTAAGAGATCAATTAAATAATGAAGGAGAAAAACAAGACTGCAAGACTGACAAGTATTACTTTACCTGTTCATAACTGTAATGAAGGTTAATTTACATGTGATAATTATAAACAATTCAAACGTTATTAGCCAAATATGCTCTCACAAAAAAAATGCAAACATTTGCTATCAACTATTCGACAACTGTATTATTTCACGTTAACAGCTGCATCATTTCAAAAGCATTAAAAAAAAAAGAACACAAGCTGGTAGTTCATTCATAACTCCTATGAATGAAAGAAGACATACAAATGTTGCAAAAAAATGAATATTGCATTTTGCTAAATAATAATGATTTATTTTTTATAACAGTGAGTCGTAAATATCTCTAAGTTAGTTGCATTTCCAATATTACAAACTTGAAAAAAAAACCTTAAAAGACTATTACATAATGACAAAACATTTTTAAATCCTGATCTTCATTAGTAAAGTACAAATTAGAAATAATGGAAAACTAAATTACGCCAAACTTCGACGTTTTAAACTTTTGAAAGTAAAGTTGTGCTTTTCCACAACACGAAATTTAGAGATCATCAAACATATTTGGAGATGGATGAACAACAGAAAATTCATGTCCTATGCTCTCAGTCATACCAAATGATGGATACTGTTCACTGTCATCTGCTATGAATGGTACACGATCACTGTATTTATGAGAGCCTGCAAAAAAGTAATTTCATTAAAAAGGAATAAACACTCGTCCGCTTAATCTACAATTTTTATAACTCGAGCTAAGGAAATCATAGGAAAATTCTAGAACCAATGAATAAAGCATAAAATAAACTACATGCTGCAAATACAAATGATTAATCAACTGATGAGGTAAGATTTAGAAATTCTTGAATTCATTTAATCTGGAAAAAGCTAGTTACAAAAAATTTCGCTCGTTGAAAAAATACTCATTAAGCCTGAATAATAAAGTCAAAACTGCGCTGATATTAAATAATTAAGTAAATACACCACTTACCACTTATCTCTCTATATATTATATATACAGAGACAACAAATATTTTTCCCGATATATATGGTAATTTTCATAGATTCACCTGTAACAGGCGCCTTTGAAGTCAATTTTTCGGTCCAATATTGATTCTTTTCTTCTCGGTAAGCTGTGCGTGTCATCTTATTACGTTCTAGAGATCATGAATAATCGTAAGGAAGCAATACCCAAAGAGCTGGTAAAATATAACTCAACATTACCTATTCAAGTTTGTTCGTTATATATTGCCTATAAATATTCCTCAGGTTGATCACATGATATTTTGAGTCCTCACTACAATGTGTTACCTACTCTATAAGTGAATATGAGCTTAGAACGTATCCGGACAAAACGTATTACCCTAGCTTCTGATCGATGTCACAGTGAATTCTAATATGTAACAACTTACCTAACAAAACAAGAGCTTTACCGCTACTAATCGACTCCACTGTCATTTCGTCGTCACTTACAAACTGATCGATACCAAGTGAATGCAAAAATCGAGTTCCCAATCAGAAATAAGAAGTTAACGTTTAAAGTAAATGCAGTAGTGACTTTAAAAATTAGGAATTATGAAGAAATATGAGGAAAAAAAGAGAGGATGACTAACTTGAACCAAGTTCCAAGGGCAAGTAAAACAATTAGGATAGGAAGATATATGTTAATCCCTTTTGCCAAAACTGGTATCAAGTCTAAATGACCCATCAGCTGTAAACAGTTACTTGATGAGAAGTTGAAAATGCTATCATCAACCAGGTACTTAATATTCTTAGATAAAATAAATACTCAATCCAATTCTTTTAGGCACAATCTTATTAATTATAAAATAGATGCAATTCTCTTAAATTGCTGAATTTTAAAAACTTCCCACCAACTAAGTCAATTTATACCCACTACTGAAAAATTTGATCCCATGGTTTGCGATTCCAGAAAAATGTCACATTCCCAAACTTACTACTAAGTTTTTGGCGAAAACATCGCTTACCTTAGTGAATTGTGTCTCAACTCCAAAATCATCATTCGAAGTGATATGCGAGTCAAGATGAATCATTCCCAATACATTTAAGCATATTGGTGGAGTTAGACGACACAGAAGGCTGCAACAGACATAACAAATATTAGATGAGTAAATTTCGTGAATCCCTCTTTTAACACTAATTTTATACAAAGTCAAAATCTTTCAACAAAGTCAATTCCTGTCATATTTGAGGTAAAAACTTGAAAAAAGGTGTAAGTAATGTGCAGAACGTACATAGCACTAAACAACAAGCTATTTTCATCAGTCATATGATGCGGATCGAGATGATAATAACGATATATTCTCAATTTAAATACAGTATAATACGCACAGACACAAAGATATGATATGATTGCAGTTGCACAAATCTAAAAAACTTCGGTGTGCAGTAACAACATGGACTTCAAATTAAAAAAAAAAAAAAGAAACTTTATATGGAAGAAATCAGGAATTGTGAATCTGCTTTCAATGGTAGTCATCATGAATTTGGATAATATGAGATCTAACAAAAATAAGATTTGAAAAACACGTGTTCCAGTAAAAAAAATATTACCTGAATGTAAAGGTAATGATAACCGTATGCTACATAATGAATAATAAATGCAGCAAGCGATAAACGAGGATGTACGATGAAAAACGTGCATTCACTCCACATAATAAATGCAGTCATAAGAAAGAAGAAAAGCCCAAAAATCTAAAAAAAATGTTACCGAAATAGCTTTAAATTAAATGTATTTGCAACAAAACACAACAGGTTAGCTAAATACTTTGAAGAGAACGCACCCTTAACAAGAATTTTTTGCACATTACATGCCAGAAAAAATAAAACTGTGATATAAAGCAGACTGTACTTGCTCGATGCTTATTTTCCCTGAAAAAAAACAAACAAAGCATGAAGGGTGCAACCTAAACTGTTATTTTGCAATCTAAAAAAAAACTTTTTTATTCATCAAGAAAATCAAAAATTTTTTGAGCATCGATGAAATGATGACTTCATGGAAGATTAATATAGGTACATGATACTTTCTTAAATACAAAGAAAAATTGAAGGAAATTCAAACCGAACAAAATGACCAGTAATTTCGGCCTGATGAACGTCTTCCAAATATAAGGCCTGCCGAACTAAGGCGTTCCACTGTGCTTGTATTCTATGGTGATTTTGTATTGCATTGATTACACGCTTATGTAATCGTACCTACATTACATAAGCTTGGAATTAATACATTACAAAATCATCATAGAATTAATTAACAAATTAATTTTTTCAGGGTAATATCAAAACAACACCGATTCATTTAATTTTCAATAACAGGAAACAACGATATTTATTCCGTTTATATAGGTCATGATCAATAGGTAATAAATACCAGTCCCGTATCAGCATGATCTTAAATTCTTAGAAGTTTACAATTCACATTTAAAACTCATTCATTAGTATATCTTTAATATCCAACATCAAGAACCCACATTACCAAGAAAAATAAAAAGATACCAAATACTTTTTCCTCGATGCAAAGCTTTCATTATTCGGTTTAATATCTGAAGCTGCTAAAAAATTAGCATTTGATCTAGAAGTGATCTGTGATACCAATTCAGATGGAAATTTTGCCACAATTGTCCGCGCATATCCACGTAATGTATGTTCATTACACAGCGATGTTAAAATACTTTGAGCTTCCCTATAATCCCATATCAAAAATGCTAGATATCTGTACTACTGAGATAGCAAGCAAACTGAAAGAAGGAATGATCATTTTCGTTTCTTTATCCATTTACCAAATCTCATCCACTTTCATACTTCCATCTCTCAGTTTTGGTCTTCGCAATTACCGCAATCACAAGATGAAAAAAACTTCTTTATAAGAAAACATCTTTACATACCAAACAATCAACTTACTCAAAACTTGAAAAAATGTAAAAAAGCATATGGAAAATATTTCAAAACTATATAAATAAACCAGACAGTGTACGTGTGTAATATAATATTCTTATATGAAACGTTCAAAAAATGTACTTATAAATTTCTGGCAGAATATCTTCAGCATCATTTTTATCTGATGATAATTTGTCCACATCAAAATATGTCTTGTTCAGCCGATAGTCTGAAATTTCCAAAAACATTCACCTATGAGGAAAAACGAGCTTATTTTGTTGAAGGCACGGTTTCAATTACAGAAATTACCGCGAAAACAATGCAAAAACAAAATGAAATACCTTGATTCCCCATGAGCCAAAATTGGCGTGGTACCTCTACCAAACCATATCCTAACAGAATTACCAAAAAAAATAGGCCCCAAGTATTAGAAGCAGAAATGAGAATGACTTTCAGATGTTCCCTTAAAATTTATTATATCCCCTACTTTTATAATGATTTGCAACAAATATGAACCACAGCAAAGTAAAGAAGCAATGCTTTAAAAAAAACATTTTTACTGCAAAAATCAAAAGTATTCGAATGTGTAGAAATGCAAAGAAATAGAATTCAATTTTAAATGTAGCAAAAAATGCAATCCAAGTAAGACAAACGCATTCAGTGCTACTCCTTTCATAACTGCATACAGCATTAGCATGAAAAAAATAATTAGATACGCGCCGTAATATACACCATTACTATATACTGCTGACTGCAATTTCCTGCAAGCCGAAAAATCACCAGCATTTGAATAACCCTGCATTAACGGTAAAATAATCCTGCAAAGAAATTAATGAAAATTTTCAATCAATCAATGAAAAGTAAATTATTGGACACAATAAATGAAAGTTTCCTTCATAAAATTTGACTGCTTTTGGTCCTCTTTATTTTAAATCACTTCCTATTGAAGTTTCCTACTCCCATATTGATACCAAATTCAAATGCTGCTTTGTAATAAGTGAAGACAGCTTATACTCGCCATGTCGAAAATTGTGCTGTCCAATACACGACACGCCAGACTTGTAACAAAACATAGTTTGGCACAAAGCCTATGGGTTTTTCACATAATGGTATTGAAGCATTGTTGATTTCTGGAGTGATTTCAACTAGCAGCTTATTTTCATTCAGCCAACAGCGATTGTAAAAAGTCTGAAAGTTCGTAATTAGAAATTTCAAAAATTACTAGCAAACTAATTCAATAATTTATAAGATAAGCCTTAAATTCACCCTAAATAGCAACAACAAATGTTTTAAAATTTGATTGCAAAACACAAAAACTATGCGTAAATAAATAAGTTGCGATTTGTGAAACTGCATTACAACCTTTTCTTGCTTGTTTTCAAACGAAAAACGACACTTCAGAATGAAAAGTTGAGGAAAGCTTACAATTGCAATATCCAATGGTAAGATAAATATGATAACGAAAGACAAGAACCAGCTAATAAGTGTAGAGATCATAACGATGAAGTGCTGCTGTCGCCAACTGCCATATTTATTTAATAATAACAATGTTAGGAAAAATACACCACTCAGCTCGATCATCAATGGAACCGAAACCATCCTTAAAAAATAACAGTGAAATGATAACTTCATAGAAATACACGTAAAAAGAGAAAAGAGAAGTGCATTAAATAAAAGCCACGTTTGCTGTAATGATGAATTATTGCTTATTTATGATCGATTTGATATAACAATAAATATTGTCATCGCAACTTATAAACTCCATGGTTCAACACAATGAAAATAATCAACTACTAGATAGCTAACTTTGGTGAATTCCGCAAGAGGATAACCACCTACTGGATAGGAATAATGCTAACAGAAATATAATGTAATTGATATTGCACAAGTTGCAAGGGAAGAGGAACCTATAGTTACACACTTTTATATGGCTCAGATTTTAAACAAACTCTGCGCATTAAAAGTATAAAAAAAGTCTTTTTGATTTTCATTACAAAATTATTAACTGAATGACAATCAATATTTGATACTCAAAGACCGAAGCATCGGATAGTTCATTTCAAGTACAGACCTAATAGAGAGATGGAAAGATGAAAAACATTCTCTTATAAACTTGGTATTCATAACAGATTACCTACCAATAACAAACAATAATTCAGACACACGTTATTTGAAATACCTCTTTTCACTGGTAATTCGAAGTTAAATTCAAAGAGCTTGAAAATTAAAGTAATATTAAGCAAAGTTCCAAAACAACCTGCAAACAAGAATTTAAAAGTAAATGATATAACAGAGAACTGTACAATTTACGACATGTATGTGCATAAAAAACAAAACAGAATCTCAGTTATATACAGTTGCATGGCAAACAAAAACACTGACAACCATATTTTCATTGAAACACTTAACAATAAGATGCTTTAATAGAAAGATAAAAAAAGAAATAATTCATAAACAAAATGAAGAATAAAGAAATTAAAAGTACTTTGTACTTATAAACATTGATGGCTAATGTGAGGGACTTGGTAGAAATGAGGAGGATTAAAATCTCAAATCTCATTTTAAGAAATCATTCGTTAAGTATAAACAATCAATTCAACGATAAAGTGCTGATAAAACGCTATCTCCAAGCATTTAATGACAAATGATTAAATAACATTTGCAATTAGTATTCATACAATATTACTTATACTTCATATAATAATCAATGAGTGTTGAAAAAAGTGCAAAACCAGCAGCACCTAAAACAGCTGGCTTCATACCTGCACGAAAACCAAGTAGACCACCTACAATGCCTCCAGCTAACGTACCATTTTTCCAGTCGTTACGCGCTCGATAACTTTCTACTAAGCACTCAGTGCCAGTAAATAGAAAACCAATAGAAGCAAAATTTTTGCCATATGAACGCATTCGCGACTTCGATTCTAACCACATTTGCTTCAGTGTTGGCTATAGAACAAGTCACCATCATTTTTAGACCACACATCCATTAAAAATACACTTTTTTCAGAACTCTGCATATAAAAATAACCAAATTTTCAGTTACGGATTGTGCTAAATAAATTATCAAAATTACAGCTAATTAAAATAATATACTGAATAATTCATGATTTAAAAAAATAATACATTTGTTAAAACTATTAAAAGCACAGCAAGGCAACTGAAAACTATATACTGATGGATGTATAATATTAATAAGAGAAACCATACAATTTTAGTTGCATCAACGCCCCTCATTGATGACTGAGGATCAACTGAAGCAGTAAACAATCCGAAAAGAATTCCTAGACCAAACCCAGCAACTGCTGCAACTGCCGATTTACAAGCACAGTTTTCAGTAATTTGAGTAAACACCAACTCTTCCGGATTCATATCGGGTAAAGCAAAAGTCTGAAAACGATGATAAATTTTAAACACTTGAAACTACACAATCAACTTTCTACTATAAATCCATAAATTTGGATGCTACAATAATGGTCTGACAAATGTCAATATATTTTCGAAGCATATTTCAGACTTCAATTGACTATGTGTCTTAGGTAATAGTAAATAATGTAATCTTTAAGAATTTTTCATGCTAAAACTGATACTGTTTTTTTTTTCTCTCAACGCAAATAATCTGATCCAAACAAACCTAAATGTAACAATGCATGTATCGAAGTAAATATGAAAAGATGGACCTGAGAAAGCTCTAAAGGTCTACGATCAGGATTCCACGGTCTACTTTTAACCCCAATCATTTCATCCATCAGTCTACAATATGTAGATGGAACGTAGTTAATTTCTGGAAGTTCTGGATCCTTCATTTTCACATCTTGCACACTGAATGGATTTCCGAAAGGATTTTTAAATTTAGCCATCCTTTGTACTCCTGCTTCAACTTTTCCTCAACAGAAAACAGACATATTATTTATAACGACTAGTATTTATTCACTATATAAATACATGTTAACCAGCAAAAACAAATAGAAATACCGACTTAATTTTTAGTTTTCTTATTTATTAAGTTGTACCGAAGAAAATAAAGGAACGAGCACATCTATTTAACGCAGCCCGTTAGTAATATTTCCGTCACTCGTAATGCGTAATTTAAATTTATCAATTTAAAAGTTTCGTGGCAAGGAAATTCAAAACTGATTACTGTATGTTGATTGAATCCAAAACTTCCGCATTTAAAATTCAATTAGTAGTATGTAACAGAATGAGGGGAAAAAATTGCTTAGAGTTAGTTGAAATATGAGTTTACAAATTGTATTAATGAATGTTGATTATCTTTAAATTTGTTGGCATTTTTTTGATCATTTAGCAAATTAATAATGTTAGTTTCAGTCTAATTCAAGTAACATCTCTTTAAGCATTTCAAAAGTATTTTATTTCAATGCAAATATCAATTAATTTTTTAAAAAAATGTGAAAATTGTGTAAAAAAGCCAATTTC
This sequence comes from Thelazia callipaeda, assembly GCA_900618365.1. Classification (NCBI taxonomy): domain Eukaryota; kingdom Metazoa; phylum Nematoda; class Chromadorea; order Rhabditida; family Thelaziidae; genus Thelazia; species Thelazia callipaeda. Next base: position 24,221 of record UYYF01004422.1, read on the forward strand.
AGTTATTTACTTCATTGATGAATGTTACAAGTTTCAAGAGCTACATTTGTAATCACTGCACACATGTGAGTGCTACTAGTTTCACCTTCATATATTGTGGTATCTTATCGAGAAGTAATTCCACCGATCAGCATATTTTTCTCCTTCTTCATGCAACCCATCGATGAATTCTCATTGAATTGAATAAGAAACCGGCTCTTCTTTCACCCATTGGCGCATGCATGTATGTATTTATTTACAAACTTTCAACGATTGAATCACAAAATTTTCACATACAATTTTACCGTCACAGTAATTTATATAAATAAATATGTATGTATAAATATATCTGTACATTTTTTTTGTTTTTACTATTTCTCTGTTTTTTTTTCTTCATGCTATTACTATAAATTTGTACTTGAGAAGGTTTAAAACTGATCACCATTGATTTCTTCAGCTCATTCAGTATTTTTTTATGCGAAAATTTCGTTTTTGATTTTTAACTACTTGTTACAACAGAAATTTTCCATTGAATTTGTTACGAATTTTTTATAGCATATATATATATTTACGTTTTATTTTATACTACAAAAGAGTAAAAAAGAACATTTCATTTATATATTATTATCGCATAAAGTAAAGTAAAAATTCTGAATTGTTCTTATTTGCTTCATTGTATCAGAGTGATATCACGACAAGTCTAAAGGTTTGATAATTTTAGAAAGTCATGTTATGTAAAATTTTAAGGATTTCAATTGTGTCAATGAAGAGTTTTCTCAATTTCATTCAATATCTTCACTAAATCTCAATTTCTTAATTATAAACTGTTAGAAAATTGCAGTCTCTCGTCGCTCATTTATTGTGTCATGTATTGAAAAAATTTTTTGATAATTTATTTGTGTTTAAATCTTTCAGCTCAATGCAAGCTTCTTTCTTTATATTTGCCATTTCATTCTTTTGGATTGCTGTTGATGAACTATATGCAGGTTATGAAGAAAGTAAGATTATCTTTATTTATTTTTAGTGGAGTTTTTAAATTCTCTCGGGTTTTTGAACAAAAATAAATATACAGTTATGATGATTAAGTTGTATTCACTGGAAGATAAAGAAAATTTCCAAAAAATCAATTTTCATCCATGTCAGTCAAATTGCTTTTGTCAATCATGTTTTTGAACTGATCACTAATCTATTTTGATTTCTTTTTTCTCCTCCTTATAGAAATGAAAAAAGTAACTGGTTTGTAGTTTTGTTTCTACAAGTGAAATATTTGATTTTAATTATACTCAGGATATAATTTGAGAAGATTACCGCCTGATTTGAGACCAATAAGGGAATTAATTGGACTTTGGCAGTTAGAATCGAAATCTGGTGCTACACGGGACTTCAGTCCACCTGATTTGATTGATATTGCCATCAATCCAATACCTAAATTTGGTGCTCGTGCAGCTAACATCACGTCAGTTCCATTTTTTTCCAATTTTTAATTTTAAATTGTTAAAAAACTTAGTCGTGAAAGTTGCTTTATATTATCAAAAAGTGGTTGAGATTTGTTTATAATCATAAAAATGCGCTTGGACTTTGGCCATAAGACTTTTTAAGACTAGTTATTACTCTTTATTCAAGTTAATTTTAATAATTTTTTTCTTTTCTATACAATAAGAAATACATTTTTTTGTAATCAGTCACTTCCAATTTATGAAAATAGTACAAAGAGTTTTTAAACTGAGTTTATGAACTTTTCCCTTGATATCTTTACTTAATGTGTGGCATAGTTTTGAGTATTTATGCAATAAAATGTACAGCACAATTATGGATCTTGCATTTTAGGACTAAACTAAAACAAATAATGGTAGATGACTCCACAATATTGTTTTTTTAGCTAAATTACTCCACAATATTGTTTTCTTGGCTAAATTAGCAATTTTTGTTCGTAAATTTCTTCGATACCACTTTAAAGCGCAAATTTTACCATATATTATTATCATTTCTTCAGTTAAGAGGCCACGATTCGAGTTGTATCAATTCTTTAGTATCTAGAAGTAAAAAGTCATTCATATTTTTAGGCACACTTACTTTGATGGACAAAAAAATATCATTCGATCAGAGTATGGTTTTATGCCGGTAAAAAATGCAACAGTGCGTGATCCTCGAGTACATGTTGGATATTTAACTACTAGCAGTGAAGGTATTTTTTGATTTCTTTTGCTTAAAATTTACATCTACAGGATTTTTTTGTGAACAGAAATAACATTCAAGAAATACATTAATTGAATGCTTTCTACCGTTGCTTTTGGAATTTCTTTATCAAATTTTGAAGTTTTTCTAATAGCTGCAGACTTTGTGTTAACTTTGCGACTAACTTCTGAGTTGAAGCACGCATGAAGTTTCTTTAATCCACTATGGTAGAAGAAAAAATTTTAATCTTGGTAAGAATGAAGCTTATCAGGTTACTCAATGATGGAACAAGGAACAGCAGTCCGTCGGAAGATAAATCTACATCTCAAGCAATTTCTTCGCCGATCATTTTCTGTAGGAAGCAATGGTTTCGACTTAGATGTCCGAGAGGTATTTCTGTACATTGAATTTAATTCAAGTACTTAATTATTTTGTGCACAAAATATTCACTTCTCTTTCTACTATATCTTGACAAGTTTAATTTAAATTTCATAGGCTTGAACGTTTTCAAATTATCCACTATTCATAAAGCACCCATTACATATTTTTGTTCTTGCTAACAATATTTATAGTTTGAACGACGATTCGAAATTCTTGATCCTTATCATATGAGAATGAAAGTTCGTGCTGAAACTGCTGCGGGAATAGAAGGCTTTTCTGCATCATATCGAAGAATCTTACCTTAATTAAAAGATCTTTATTATTCGAGTCATTTTGTATGTAAGATAGATTATCTAAAATTTTTCTTAAAGTAATACTGTACTTTTAATTATACTTTTTTAACTTTTAGAGATATGCTTTTTATTTGTATCAAATATAAGCATTTAATGAGGTACTTTCTCACTAGGAAAATTTTTTATTTAAAATCGCTTCATATGGATATGTTTTCTGAGTTTATAATTAAGTTCATAATTTTTATTACATGTTACTGAAAAGTTCGTTTTTTTTTTTCAATTGCAGAACCTTCGTGACAATTTCGGCATTTTCGTTTGTTTATGAGTTGTGTTGTATAAGTAAAAGTGGAAGTGGTAAGGTTCGAATTCAGTTCAAATAATCGTAAAACAAAGAAGATAAAAGCATGACATAGCTTCATATAATTTGTTAAATTGATATTATGTTCTTTTACTTTGTATATTTTGTGACGTTTGATTGCCACAAAAAGTTTGACTGATTAATTATCATTCCTGATTCTTGATGAACTATTTATTCTGCAAGTGAAGTAAAATTGTTCATAGATTAAACAGTTGATAAATAGTCTTTCTTTTATTCAGCAAAATGTTATTCATTGTGTTCAGTTTTTAAATAAAATTACTTCAGTTCTAAATCATTTTAGCAAGCATATTTAAGTCAACTATAGCTTCATCGAGATTATCGAAATATATTGTTACATTTCATTACAACTTTTTACTAAAAGTCGAGACTTTGTGGAGATACTTTAAACAAAAATGAACTAGGAAAATTTTTTTGGTAAAGTATGACTCGTCTTGAAGCCATCTCTTAATTTTATTCGTGCCAAAATTCCACTCAGTAACGCTGTAGACGGAACAATCTGTAATCCGAATTAACCATTAAGTCAGTTTTCAAAATAAAGTTTGCTAGATGTCTGAGTAGTTTCACTGGTAATGGATGAAATGCAAAGTAGTATTTGATGTTACATGAACATGAAAAAGAATAGGCTTTCATACTAATTTAAAATATGAAAGAATGTGGTAGCAATGCTAAATATCAAATATAATTGAAAATAGTATTTCAAGTGCATAAGCCAACCAGAATTAATTACAGATTCAATGTCAAGAAATTGTTTTTCTTCCGTTCTCATATTTTTTGACTCTGGCAAAAATACACGGTTATAATTTTCTGCTGAATTATTATTTTCAGTGACAAGCAAGCTACAGTAAATGAGTACAATATTTCTGAATGCTTTAGTAATTCGTAACTTGGCATTTTTTTAAAAATTTTTGGCTTCATACAGCAAAATAGATTTATTTTTATCGAAGGAAGTAATTATTCAAGAAGAAAAATGAATACCAGGCAAACAAATCAAATTTTTAACAAAATAAATCAAGTCTAAAATAAATGTCCCTAATATCCTTCAAAAATATAATTAAAAAATGTGAGAACTTCACAGTTTCAGAAATACATTTGCATTTTTCAACTTTTTAATTTTGAGTCTTTGAAATGATAGTTTTCAAGTAAATAAATATGTTATAGAATTGGAATTGCTAATCAAAAGGGACAGTAGAAGTTAATGAGGTTTAGTACTTGCTAAATAAATTAGCAACTACTTTTGAAATCAGTGAAAATAATGTAATTACCGTAGTTAGCTTTTAAAATATTTTTATAAAATCCAGAAAAATATTTATTTGAAGTCATGTAAATTTAATAAACTATATAATGCATTTGCTGTAAATGAGTATTCCGAAAAATTCAAATGAATATAAAACTTTATTGAGGGAAAGTAATGAGGTAAATTTAATATCACACTAAAAAAATTGATAAATAACATTTGCTATTTTCAGTCAAGAAATATTATTAACTTTTCAATAATGGTAAGTGTTTTTTCAAAAATAATTTTTTTTACATATTTTAAAATCTTAATGAAGTATAAATGCATTGGAAAATGAAGAAAATAAAAAAAATGTAGTAAGTAAATTATTACTGAGGCTATTAGTTGGAAGCATTCCAGTAATTCGGAAAATTAAAGAATTGTTTTCTTGAATATTACAATTTCTCTTTGGACACGAATGGAAGTTGAATAAAGTTATTGAAATCCACCGAAAATTTCGATAATGTTAACATTTTAATTGGTGATTGCAAAATTGAATCTTCAGCAATACTTTATGAAAACAAATATTTTCAAGGTAGGGTAGAGAACATTTGAAAATTTCTGATAGCTGAGTAGTATTATGCATATTCATAACTAATTAAAGCAGGATATATTTTTTTTAACTTGATCGACGCATGTAAAGCAAGTTTTTGTTTTCAATCTAAACTGTGCGTCAGATTCCTTTTCGACGATATATTCTTCATATTATTAGTAAATACCAAAGACGTCACGTAAGATGCGCAATTTGTTATATTCTTCTCTTCACATTTTACATTTACTAGATTGAGTCTACTGCGAATAAAATCGAATTTCAAAATTACTAATTCCAGCATGACTTTTTATCTAATTTCTCCCCTAATTACTTTTTTATTTTTAAGTCTCAGATATATTTTTAGTATGTCAAAGTTAGTTTTGCACATCCAACAATTTAAGAAATCCAGATTTTTCTAATTATTACTTTTCAGATTTGAAAATTTTTTTACAAGTTTGTAAGTTTTTTGCATACATTAGTATAATAGTGCGTAAAAACTGATAAGCAGATATTTGATGATTTCATTATCAGTTGTATCTTAACGTCACATGCAGTGTCGACTCCCTACCAGCAGTACTTGCAAGATGATAACATCAGTGTTTCACAAAACTTATAGATTTACTGATTTTGTCATCGATAAAATTTTGTTTTTTCTTCCTCACTAAATCAAACTTGTATCTAACAGAGCTTTTTTATCGTTTTATTAAATTATCAAGTTTCATTATGAAAGCAAGTTTTCAATTATTAATCGTGCAACGAGTCACGTGGTTCATCATTAATTAATAACTGTAGGTTGTTAACATTTGATAACACTATTAAGAGATGAATTTGATTTAAAAATTTTCAATTCAAACTAATTATCGCCTATCCTCACTGAAAAAATATTCAAGCAATAAATAAATATCACAATCAGTGAGAAAGAAATGCTTTCAGTTGACTTAAAAAAAGACCTTATATTTTTTTCACATAATTTTGTTAAATATTATTTTCAGTTGCTAAATTTATTAGTAAAATTAAAATGATAGTATAGATAAATATTTATTTAATGCTTACCAAAAAAGAAGAGATTAATTATAAAGACCATGCATGTAAACAATAAAAATTAAGTAAATTCGATGTTTCGCATAATATTAAAGCTACTCACGAAATTATAATGCGTCATATTTTAATGCTAATTACAAGTTATATCATTTATCAAAATTAATAAAAAAAAATTATTACTGAGCAATCAAAAATGACAGTAGAATATGTTATAAAGTAATTTATAATACTTGTAGTTTTAATTATTATTTACATGTAATACATAATTTTTTGGCAGTAGCTGTGACAATATTTTAAAAAACTCCAATAATAATGCTGTATTTCAGAAAAATATTCCAAATATCTTTAAATAACACAACATATAATAATTTTAAAAAAGCCAATAATGTATGCAGCATTTGTAATGATAAAAATTTTTCGAAGTATGTTTTGTTATTGTTTGCATTTTTTTTGATTTGAAGTGATAATTTCCAAAAACAATCAGTGCAAAAATAGAGAAACTAGAAAAAAAAGAAAAGGAAACAAATCACTTATCACAATTTTTAGGTTTTGATTGATTAGAAGAAAACGTTACAAAATAAATTACTCAAAAATGATTAAAATCAAGCTGTTGTATGTGCTTGTGTGTATGTTGTGGGTGTGTGTGTATGTGTGTGTGTGCATGTGTGTGTGTGCATGTGTGTGTGTGCATGTGTGTGTGTATGTGTGTCTTTATGTGTTAATGTTAGTATGCGCGAGTGTTTTTCACATTTAATTTTGTTACTTCTTGATTTTATCATTTTGCTCATTTTTAGCAGATAATTTGAAAAGAATTTATAGGAAAGAAGGATGCAATATGGTTATATTTATGATTTTTTTGCTGTTTCGCAAAACAAACACATTTTGCAAAGAATCACTGATAAAATCAACTTTATTGTTTTGATTTAATAATGTAAATTTGAGTTTATTACTACAACAGCCATCATTTAGCCTTTTATTCGAGTACAGTTAAATAATTAGATTTAGTGCCATTTTTTTTCTCATCCTTAGTTTTTTTTTCGTTGTTGAGTGTATTCATTTTGATTTGAATATATCTCCAAAAGTCTGTTTTTGATTGATGTAAATTAAACGCATTGACTTATCGGTAATATTAAAAAATACATTTTTAAGAAGTTGATGTCACCATTACTGCAATAAGTTTTATTTCAGAATTGATATTTTTATAATTAATACAATTAATTTGAATTGTATTTAGCAATCTGTTAAATTTTTTCTCGCGTATGCTCTTTTTCCGTTGATTTAACGGCTACAAAAAGCCAAACACTGTGAAGAAATTGTGAAGAAATTTGTGACCTCAGTTGTTGGTGTTTATTGGCAATAAGTTCATTTCACTTTTTTTTTTACAAAAGCAACTTATTTTTGATTTTTTCGTATTTGAATATTTGTTTTTTAAAACTGTAAAAATTAGATAAAAATTAAAAGCAAAAGGGTGAGCGCATTTTAAAGAAAGTATCACACAAAATAGACACAAAAATGGTTACAAATGTGTAATTGCATTATTAAAGAAATTAGAGGTGTTTGATGAGCGGAGAAGACAAGTATTACTTTATACTCAATGAAAAATGAGACAAAAATTCACAAAAGAGTTTATAGATATTATTGTTATCAGCAAAGAGCATAAGCTAAGCAAGCATACTTTTGTCTATATCCAATCTTAAAAGTACTGTTTTCTAAACTGAAAATGACTTTTCTTTTTTTTTCAAATTAATAATGATTTAACTTTTTCAACTATTCTACAAATCGTTTCTATTCACGTGATACTATTTTGAGAAAAATGATTTCCCCACTCTGATATCTGACATACTGAAGATGTACTTTGTGCAGTAAGGAGAGTTCTCATCAAGCAATTTCTTTCAAAGTTTAAAATTTTATTTGTTAACCTCGAAATTTTATTTCTAAGCTCTTTAACAACATTTTTCTACTTTTAATCAGCATAAACGATTGCTATCATTATAAGTAACAATTTAAAATAGACTGATAGAAAAAAGCATAAAATAAAATACTGATAATCAGAAATGAAATAATAAAATATGCCAATATCAGCTTTACTTTTCTGTTAAACAATAATTATTTACTTGACATGTAGTAATCTATAGTACTTTACTGTTTACTATATCAACTACACAAGAATACATACTGAGAAAAATGCAATAATAATTAATAATAGTTTCAGGCCAAGTTTTTGATATTAAAAGTTTACAGATGTATTATTAATAGTAATAATAGTACTAAGATAAATTATATCATTCTAAGTAGTATTTGTGAGAAAATAGCAGAAAGATTTGTATCAATTTGCCAAAATACTACCGCAATGTTGTCACTCAAAATTTGTACTGAACGACCGACAAACAAGCGGTCGAATCTCGACGAATCTCAACCGCTCGTCAATGAATGTCATTTCTCTTTATTCGTCCGAAAATCATTCTATATCGTTTTAACTACTAGCCCGATAAGATTGGCTACTGATAAGTGTCTAATTATCAGATTACTTTTATTTTAGCATATTTGTACTCTTTTTAAAATCATTTTCTTCTTTTGTGATATCAAATTCTCAAATGGCTTATTTTCATTTTATCAAGAAAGATTAAAATATGGAAAGAAAATAGAAAATCTTTGCTTTATTCACGAAGTTTCTTGCAAAATTTGTCATTATTTCAAATTACTCTGAACAAATATGCATTCCAAAAGACGATATTTTTTTAGTTATATTATTTTGTACACTCATTTTCAACATAATTTCTAAATACAAAGAGTAAAAATTATTGCAAAGCATTGCACACCAATTGTTCCATTAAAAATTACTGTAATTATCACGATCATATCATCATTTTTACCACAATTGGATTTTGAACTTTTGCATTTTGTTGCATATAATAGGTGGATGAATGATGAATGTATACATGCCACACGTCACATGACATGTCATTGATCATTACGTTAAGAAGAAAAGGCAAACCAATCTTTTATAATGCTGCAAAATTTTTTACTTAATTACGATGTAACAAAGTATATATACAATAATAGTACTTTTCGATTTACACGTCTGTACTCACTCACTGTAATTAATGGCTGTGTTATAAAAAATTTAACGTTGAACTGAAACGACTATCGTAGGTTTTGTATTAAGTAAACATTATAGCTGTTTACATGAAGTATCAAATCAAGCAACTATTTAACCATTAAATTTCCGTAAATTAAAACAAAAATTTGCTACATATTCACAGCCTTATTTACCATTCAAATGATGTAATCAAAATTAAAACAATAATATTATTACAACTTTTGTATAATTTATAGCAAAACATGCTCTCCCCAAAAATCAGTTTACAATGCCATTTTTATTAAATAATGCTAATAATAATTACTTTATGGTATAAAAAAAGTATTGCGTTCATTCAGTTGTTACAAATGCAAAAATTTTTAATGGAAAAAAAAATTTTGTAAAAAAATTCGAAATAAATTTGAGTGTTAGTTTGTTTGTTTCAATGATTGTAGCACTAAAATAATCAATCTTTTCAGTGATTATTATAGTATGCAGTTTGCTTATTATCAATGCAACAAATACTTATTTTTATCTAACACTAATAATAGTAATAATAATTACTTTTAATAAAATGCGAAGCTAAATAATTTTTCCCAATTTTTTCTTCAGTTTCATCAGATTGAAATTAAAAGAAAGTGCTTAAATCAATTATTAAAAAAGTGATCTTTAGCATTTCTTTATTTAATGCATGTAATTAATTTGCTATCAGCTTTTTTTATTCTTTATTTTTGAACATTTCTAATTTTTAATTAGAATTTTCAATGCTTTTATCAATTTTTCTGATATACGTGTAATATTTAATGACACTTTTATAAAGTTAAAATCAATTTTCACTATTCCAATCTATTATTATTATTATTATTTATCATACATACACTTAAATGAGAAACAAACAACTATTTTGATAAAGGAAACTTTTTTTTGATCAAATCAGTGTTTCTGATTCGAATGGCGCTCTTAAAACCAAATCTTTCTCAAAACCATTACAATCTATCATCAATTTCATTATTACTTTTCTTTTTCATTGCATAAATGTTGTTTCTTTCTGCGCATGTCTACGACATACGTTTGAACATTTCAAAACAATAACTTATTCGTCAATGTTTGTACTATTTTTCTGTTTTATGTGTATAATTCAATTAATAAAGTACCCGTTTATGTGTGCTTCATGCATGACTAACACAAGCTAATAATTTTACTTTACTAAAAAAATTGTTAAAGTTTAAAGTACTTTGAAATTATGCTTTCATCACATTTTTGGTAGTAGTAGTATAGTAGTAGAACACAAATTATTTGTAATTTAAACTTCCAGTTCGCAAGAATAATTTTTTATCTCTAAACGCAGTTTCTTTAACAAATATCGGTAATTTTTTAACTACGTATGCAACATGAAGTTAAATTTTTGTATTACTAATGTCCTTTGTGCATTACAGAAAACATTTATTTGAATTTAACGAACGATACGTGATGTAACTTCTTGCGATCAAATGATTTAAACAATTTAAAAAATTAATTTTATTTGCTGAAATGTTTCAATTTTGCTGAAAATTTATTGTAATTTCCAATTCTTCACTGTGAAATTTTATTTCTTTCTAATTAATTTTAATTTGTTGACAACGATATTTGCGCAACGGTAAACTATCAAAGCAACACTAAAGTGTAAGAAAAAGCATCTTAAAATAATATTATTTTAATAATGTATGAATTACAAATAATATCTCGGAATGAAAATTTAAACAGGTTAAAATAGTTGACAAAAGCAATTCACATATTGTCAATATGCAAAAATTTTTTAATTTAAAAAAAAATCAAAGTCTCAAAACAAGTTTGTTCAATAGATTTGTGTCATTTTCAAAATGATCCAACTTATGCTGCTATTGGCAACAGTAAAACTGTAAAAGGTAAAAGTATGAATGTGAAAAAAAAGAGCCTTATCTTAATATATCCTTGTCTTCCTTTATGCTCATGACATAACATAAATTCAAAACTCTCTTTATATGACAAAGTGACCATGTAAAGTAGTAAAATTACTAATTTAATTACCAATAACTTTTTCATATATTTTTCTTACTGTGAATAGCTTATGCAAAAAATAAAAATTCTAATCTCCTTCATATTTTGAATTAAATTTACAACAGAAGTTAGAATAAAAGTGTAGTATTTTGAAGGCCTTTACATTTTACTACAATTAAAATTTGAAAAAGTCCATTTATTCTTCCTAATACAATTTTTCTATCAAAATATTTAAGCTATGATTAAAAAATTATCTATAAATATAAAAATTGTACTTTATTTAAACTGCAAAATTTTGCGTATCACGCATTTCACATTAAATTTTTATTATCTTTTATTGTTGTAGTTTACCAGTTGTATACAAAAATGTAACGTTTGACCCAGTTCGGTGCGGATTCTTTGTTGTTGCAATTATTAGCTAATGACAATAGATTAAGATAGTTCGGAGGTTGATGACAAAAATGCCGCAAATTAAGGCATTAGTCTTATGTTATCTTTTGATTCGTCTAAAATTCAAATGATATGAACGGATTTTTTTTTCTCCTCACTTTTTTACTTCGGTTTTAGATTTTATGATAATTATTACTTGAAAACAAATTATTTTCAAAAATTTCTAATTAAATTATGGAAATGAAAATGATTAAATATTTGATATATTTGTTTCTCTATTTGTAGTAAATCAATTTTCGCTCAACTTTTTTATGTCATTTTCAAAATTTGTTATAAAATCATTTACAAATTTTCGCTCACTAGCAATCATTTTTCTTATACTCATATCAATGAATTTTTAAGTTTGTCTGTCATTACTACTTGTAAATATTTTCTGAAATGTATTGTAGAAAAATATCATTTTTTTAATTTTTCAATGGTTTGAAATTGTAATTTATCATATCAAATTTTTGTGTATGAAATATTATGCAGTAACTGTTTATTGTTTTGTACTGATAAGATTGTACTCTTGTTGAAAATGTATTGATATGAAAAATACCAACTTTGAGATATTATGTGACTTAAATAGTCTAAAAAGACTGAAAAAGACAAATTTTGAGTAGTTTAAAAAAGTTTTGACAATATTTTCATGACTTTTTTAGAAATTAAAGTAGCTTTGCTTATTTTTGTTCTAACATTACTGTATATAATTTTACTGTAATGTATAAAAAGTTCATTTTTTTAAATTGGTTTGCAAATGCTAAAATGCAGTTAGATATGCATATTGTTTATGATATATAGTATGAAAAATAATTTCTATTCACAGTTGATGTTCATTTTTCAAAAAGATTTAATAAAATGTGATTTTTAATAAATTAATAAATTTTCTAAACATTAATTAGTATAAATTGCCAATATTAATAATATAGAAATAGTTTACTGAATTTAACAAAACGCATTTTAATTTGTAATTAGATTTGTTATATGTTAATTATTAAATGTGAGATTTAGCTAAATTCTTTTGATAAGAGAATATTTTTGAGCAATTTTAATTTACATTTTCAAAAGTTGACCTTTCAAGCATATACCACTTCACATCATCACATTTAATAGTAAATTAATTTATGTTCAGTCTCATTCATCATTTTTTGCTCACTTAAAGCGACAGTAATTTGCTTATTTTTCAGAACATTTTTTTTGTATAATACTTGGAAAAATTAATTCTTGAAATGGTACGAAATGAACTGTATTGTCACAATATGTACAAATTCCTTTAAAGCTTTTTTGCTTTGTAACTCTTTTTTTTATCATTGTCACTATTTTTTTTAATTGCATTAATTCTTTAAAACTAATATTATTATTCATAAACAGTAGAGCTCAAAATACAAAGTGTTGAGCTAATGGTAGCTTTGGAGAAGTTTGTTTGCGAAGTGCTGAATTGATAGCTAATAGCCTATAAGAAGCATAGACTACCATACATTTACTACATAGTATTAAAATTTAAGTTAGTTAACAAATCATTATTAATCAATAAATAATTACTTATTGTTGTAAAAAATGTCTTGAAAAGTTAATAGAACTGAAAAAATAAAAATAAGTTTTACGAAAGAAAAAAATCATTTATTAATTTGCCTTCAAATTTCTCGAAAAATTTTGTGACGAGCAAATAATTTTTAACAAAATACAATTAATTTGCACTACTGACCGATAAATTTGAAAAATCAAATTATGTAAAGGTAGAAAAAAGATGCAAGAAACAAAGATATAAAATAGCAAAATAAACAACTGTTGCGCTGTTTTTAATGCTTTCGCTTTCGTGTAGATACATTTTGATTTTTTAGATTAACTTGAGAAATATTGTCTGTATGTTTAATATTTTGTATTCAAATTGCGGGGAATAATGAGTTTATTTTGTCTAAGCAATCAAACAATATTAAGCTTTATTAAATTTCAATTTTCAACTGAAATTTAGAGGAAATGGATCAGTAACTAAAATCCTTAAGTTACTGATAGAGAACAAATTTGCCAGGTAGGCAGTACAAAAGCACACGAAATAGCTATCATTAAGCTAATATGTTATCTAATTTAAAAGTTAACCTTATCATATTGTAAATAGTACAAAAATTGTTTCTAAAAGTTAGAACACTTTTTTATCAAATTATTAAACGTAGTTAGATATTTTTTTTGACACGAAATCCCTCAATAAAAAAACTTAATAGTTAAAAATTATTATAACATTGTAAATTGAGTTACTTTGATATTTAGCAATTCGGAATAGTTCATTGCTAATAAAAACTTTTATTATCAAACAAATGAACTCTTAATTTACATAAAAATTTTCAAGGCCATTAATTTTGTACTAAAATTTTCATTTCTGTAAATTAATCTTTACTACAATTTTTATTATAATTTTTTGCTTCAATTATTTAAGTACTTGCTTTTTGATTCATTATTTAATTAGTATTAATTCATTTTCTAATTTAGAAAAAAAAAACAGAAAAACCAGAAATCTTTGCTAAATTTTGATTAAATTTCAAAAAGAATTACAAAATATAATAATTTTACTGTTTGCTAATAACTTTTGCATTGAAATTTTTATTCATTTGAAGTTGCTAATAAAAGAAAGAGATTATCTGAGATGTAATGAAGTAAGCACTTGAACACTGTCTTACTATACCTTTTCTTATTTTCGCGAAAGATAAAGCAAATAAAAAATATAAAAAGAATGCTTAAATTTGTTTTTCCTCACCGCACAACTGAATAAATTGTATAGATAATTAAGTAGCTAAGTACACTTTGCTTATGAGATTACAGATGAAGAAGTGAGAAAAATTGTACCGATACAAGTAGTTCTGATAAATGGAATATTACTTTTGTCGCAATATTTTTACGCTATACCTTTTAATTGTAGAGCTAAACACGTGTGATATTTGACAGTTTCACACGCAATATCTTTTATTAATATTGAGTAAAATCTTCATGTAAACAAAATTGTTCATTAATATTTCAATTATGTTTACAATTAGTTTAAATTGTTTTTGTTTGCATAAATTTTTGTTTTAAGTACTGAAATTTGCTAAAAAATTTTTTACATTTTATGTACATTAATTATTTTTTAATGAAATAAACTTGAAAACATTCCATTTATATTGAAGTAATTTATGCAAACTAAAATTGGCAAATAAGTAGTGAATATATGCATTTGTGAGCAAATAATTTATTTTTAGTCAATATCTACATCGAGTTCATCGTTGAATTTATAAATATAGCTCATTTCTTTGTTGTAATTTAATTAAGTCTTTAAATTCATTTTATGGACTGAAATATAAAATCACAGCTTTTCAAATTTTGAAAATTTTTCTTAATTTTGCAATTTATTGTCTCAAAAATAGAAAGCAAAAGCAAAATATTGTTCTTGAAACAGAGGCTAAAGGTTAATTGTAAACAAAGAAATATTGCTTGATTATTTGATAAATGATAGAATTTTTAATCACTTATTTTGCTAGTTGTTGCTTAACTGAAGAAAATTTTTGCTCATTACTCTTGTTTTAATTGGAACATTTTCATGTCATAAAATAAAATTTTTCATTTAAAAAATATTGCGGTGATTGAGATGATGATGAATTTTTTAAGAAAGCTTTTCTGAATTAAAAAATTCATGAAATGCTTTAGTAAAACAACTTGTTGCCTTAGATACATGCTGTTGTTTTTCCCTCCAATCACATTATAAATTCTGCACTATTAAAAACTTAATCACAATTGTAGGAACTCTTGGAATCATCACTTTTACAAATCTTTGGTTGAGATGAAACATTTCTAATATTTGCTTGAAAAATATATGTTCAGGCTTGTGAGGTTGAATAAAATCATAGCATATAATTTTCGATAACTAAATTTATTAATATTGATAACAAAAAATGAAAGTATTTTGAGTATTGAATCCTTGTTTTATATTCGAGCATTTTATCATTACATATTTAATTCATGATTTTTATTGATACTTTACATCTTGTATTCACATGTACTAAACTATAAATATGACAAACAGCAAATTAGATTTCATTTTGTGTTAAGATTCTGCACAGTTTGGGCACCAAACCAAATCTGGACAATTTCATATCTATCAAAATTTTGTTGCAAATCAAATTAGAAAACAGTTTTTGTAAAATATTTGTTGATTTTATTTAAAAAGCTTAGTTAGTTTTGCACAAAGAAATTCTATTGGCAACTTAACTTTGATTTTCTACATAAATTTGTTATCATCATTAGCAATTTTTAATTTGAAGTGTTTCCATGAATGATTACAATTTTTCATAATAACACAGAAATGATTCAAAGGTCAGCACATCTCATTATTCCTGCATGATTGTTTCCAATTTATTGATGCTTTGCCACAATGATCACACCATAACTAATCCCAAACATTATTACTGACCAGTATTACAGTAATCTAACAGCTTTTCTATTAGGTGAAAATTATTTTCTCTGCCTGTGTAAGTGTCTTAAAAAATAATATATATTTGCATTTATACATTTATATTTAATGAGGCGTATAAAAGAGATATCGGAGATTTTTCAAGAAATGATCAATCGTCTTATTTAATGTTCTATTCTCTGTTTATTTTATTCTATCCACTTTTTTTCAGTTTTTTTTAGCACCAACTACTGATGATAGTATTATATTACAAATGAAGCTATAACAATCAATAAAATGATAAAAATGATATTATTACTATTGTTGATAATGATAAAAATGTATAATAATATTATGCAATATAAGCATCAATAATAATAATAGAGGACGACAATTCTTTTCCTACAGTTTAACAAACATACAAATCCAATTGGATTTCTTGGTCTGTAATCCTACCTTTATGTACATAACATAGAACTGCAATCATAACCTGACTTTCATTACAATATAAATTGATTAGTGAAGGTCATATAATTTAAAAAGAGTATTTATTCAAACTTAAATTTTGCTATACCACTTTTTCAATTTAAATAGTTTTTAAATCAATTAAAGTAAAAATATTCCAATTTGCTTTCGACAAGCAAGTTTTGCCGAGTAATACTGAAAAACTATCATTCTGCATATTTCTTACCAATAGAGCTTACAACCTTGTCATTTGAAGAAGGCTATTGTAAACGAAGAGAAGCAAGAAAACTTTTCGATTGTAATCATCTGATTACGTGAAAGAAGAAGTTGAATATTAATCATTTAGCATGGAAGATATCTAAAGTGCAAGAAAATGGAAACAATTGATTCAGTAATAGGATTTTGGCAGGTATGCTATGCACGGATCAATGAATACATACATGTAAAGCTAAAACTCATATCAGCTTCTAGCACCTGTCCTTAAATTGCACACATTAATATTACGACTATTGGTGTGATTATATATGAACGGTAATGATATTAGCATTCTGACTAGCCAGAATGATTACTTTCTCTTAACTGTCAATTAATTGGTAGATTAAAATGCAATAAAGTATAAACTAAATGAATATTTGCAAATATAGTTTGATTTAACAATTTTATTCTTTATTTATTCAAATTGTATCAACAATTTTGCAGTTTAAACATTAAATGTAAATGTTAGAAAATAGTAATCATTTCCATAAATGAAAACAATGCAAACAGTTTGCACTCAGTGGCATGCTCCATTGACCATTAAGAAGTTGTAATTATAAAATGAGCTAATTAGATGGTCATATCTGTATCATCCACTAATTAATCGTCAACAAGTAATACTAAGTAATACTTATGTGTACATTTTTTTTTCTCCTTTATTTTATCTTTGAGCGATCGGCTTTCAAGATGAATAAAAGAGGCATGAAATAGGCAAAAATAAGCTGCAATTAATTGCTAAAATTTTCTTTGCAATTTTTCATTGCTTTCCTTGCGCATTCTTTTGCACTGCAATAAATCGAAGCTAGGAAATCACTGCAATTGCATTATCAACCGCTCATCTTTTTTTTTTTGATTTTATGTGTCAAAGGTCATACAAAATTATTGAGTTAATGTTGCTAACTTGCGATAATTTTGTGCTGAAAAAGAATAATCAGAGATTAAAATGGTGCAGAGGTAGAAATGATCGGCAGATTGCGTCATGCTGACAGTAATAATATGTAAAAAAAAAGACAAAAATGTTGTTACTAGCGCAGTAAGTACTATCATTAACCGATTTCTTCACTTGAATATCTTTTTGGATTAATGCCTAACAACATTTTGTGATGAGATGATGCATGAGATATGATGATCATATGTGAAGTGATGATGACGCAGTATTTGTTTCTCATTTAGGCAGGCATTACAATGGAAGTAATAAATAGCTTACGGTATCAATTGAATTCACGAGTCCATTTTTGCTTTTTTTCACTCTACTAAATAATTCTTATAGTTTTTCATTGCACTGAAACATAGATTTAATTGTTAACATCATCAGTAAACAAACGCGCACATTTGTTAATCTTCCTTATTAATTAATAATCATTGCTAGTTAATATGCAAATAGGAGTAAAAGCTTAGAACAATTGATCGATGTCTATAAATTTATTTTTCAAACAGTAAAGAAAATAGTAAAATTTAATTTAAAAAAATTAAGCATTATAAAATGATTTCCTGTAAAATACAATGAATCAGCTGTCAATGACATATTTGCTAATAAACTTCATATGAATGTTTTAAATGCTGAATTATGAGATAATGAGGTCAAAAATTACTAATGATGTTAACAATTAATTTAAATCAAAAAGTTTTAGTAAATATTCAGACTATCTGAATTAATTTTCAACTGAAAATTGCAATTTTTTGAAAGATTTTCAAGGTTTTTTTTGTTTTTTTGTAACTGCAAATGTTAATAATTCGGCAAAAGCTAAAAGTAGTTTTGAGTTAATGCTATTCAGTGCTAAAGTCACATTGATAAGCATTGTTAGCTACCACTACTAAAAACTTAGAGTGAGAATTTAAAGTTTTCAAACGGTTGTTTTTTCATACCTAACATAACATTAATTTTTTCCCTCCAAAATTCAAAGAACAAAAAGTAAAATGTGGAAAAAAATGGGTAGAGTTGCTTAAATCATCTATTCAGCAATCCAGCGAATGTATTATTTAGTACCAGCGGCCCTTTTTCACTATTTTTTTCTCCAAACTCTCAACTGTTAGCAAATTGCACGAAATTATTTCATAAATTACCAAATTTTTGTTTGTCTTTTCAAAGTTGAAGCGTCAGAATGTCTGCGATGACTGCGTGAGAAGTTTCAGCTCTAAAATTTGCTTATTAGTAGAAAAATGACGTCAGGTGTTAAAACTAAAGTTTTCCAAATTTGAAGTATGCAAATTTCGGATAGCTTTGGTGTATTAAATGACTGAGCAAAAGAACAAATTGGCCCAAATTGATTGTGATTAATGATGAACAGTTGAGATAAAAAGTAAAAAGACGGAAATGCAAACAAATTACGTTTCAGGAAAAATGCGATTGATCGGTTAGAGTAGAGTAGAATTGGTCATTATCATCTACATCCCATTTATTTTATCATCAGCTTACTTAGCTATCAACAGTTTTTTTTTTGATTTTCAGCATAATAACTCTTTTTACAACTTTCATTATCAGAATGAACACTAAATTAATAACGGTATTTACCTATCGTTATAATGATTATGACGTTAAGAAATAATATTTAATAGTACAAGTAATAATGTTATTAATGACGAATAATAAAAATACTAATATTTATAATCGTAATGATTATGGTAAGGATTTTATGATAATATTTAGTGAAAAAATTACTTCAAGTAAAGTTGTTTTGATAATAATACTTTTTTTGTCTGAGATTTCTAGGAAAAATTGTTTTCAAATTCTTTCATTGATGAACATATTTGATTAGTTTCTGTTGCACTAAAAGTTGAAATGATAATCAGACATTTCATCATTGTTGCTATAGTATTCTTATAATAAATATATTTTCGTTTCTTAACAACATATCACACAGCCAAAACGATAATAACATTCTATCGTATTATGTCTTTGTGATTCTTCAACTTGGCAGTTGCTTGGATAAATGAATGATAAGTATTTATAATCTATGAAATAAAACTGATATGTTTAAACTATTTTATATTTGAAACTATTTAAAACAACTCGACTCACAAGTGCTATTTTTAAAGTTTAATCTTTGAAATTGTAAAAACGAATGATATATAATGGATTTCAATGTGAGAAAATTATTATAATTCATTTCATATGATTATTTTATGCAATGAAAGGAAGACTTATGTTAACAATTACTTGAGATGGTATTATTGTAACAAAAATTTGTTTTATGTCACATTAAAAATTAATTTTTGTTGTTTTCCATAAGATTTGTAAATGAGAGATTGTATCGACTAACTGTTACTTATACTATTCGTAATTTGAGCAATTACAAATAATGATAATTTGCATGATGCAATAAAATCTATATTATTTTTTGAAATTACAGACTTAGAAAGTTCTAACTTATTGTAACTTATTAAATTAAACGTAGACTAATTAATGCAAATGAGATTATTTTCAATTGAAGTGAGCAAAAAAGAATAAAAGGGTAATAATATCTTTATATCACTTATATACATATGTTTACTAATCTTACTGCAAACCTGATCATCTCAAATATTGTGCAATTAACTATTAAAGCAAAATTTACTAAATACAATAAGTAGCACGTGTGCTATATGAGTTCAAAATTGTATTTGCGCATCTTATGACACAATCTACTTTATTTCTTTATTCGCTCAAAATCATACTTAAATAATGACTATAATCAATGCTATGAAAGCAAAAACTTCTTTTCAAGTATTGCATTATTATAACTGTGAACACTAACTTGAAAAAAGAATTTGATAAGTACGCTTAATTTCATTAGTGATTTATAGGATTGTGAGAATAGTTCATATAGTACCTACAAAAAAAAATTCAAGTAATTAATGTTTCTCTCTAACCACGAATTATTTAAACTCTATCATTCCATGTGAAATTCTATATATTATTATACGTAATAAAAAAATTTGAATAAATCAGCACTTTGATTGAAGCAGACTAGTTGTATCATAGCAATAGCTTAAATTTTTAAATTCAAATGCTTGATAATTTTTTGAATTTTTTGTGCAATTAACTACTAAAGCAAAATTTATTCAACACAATAAGTGGCACATGTGCTAAATAAGTTTAAAATCGTGCGACACAATCTATTTTATTCTCCATTCGCACAGAACCACATATGCTTAACTAGAAAGTTGAATTTGTTTTTAATTAAATTATTGCTTTTATTTATATCTCCTTCAATGTCAAATGCGTCAAGGTTATCGCATAACTCTCATATTAAAGTAAAAATATTACCACCCTTCTTCTATATATAATTGTTAGCCTTCTAAAGGTCAAGTATTTTTGTTGAATTTGCATAATTTGTTGTAAGCTTTTTGTCTTTTATTACTTTGCTTAACACATTAGCGTAACTACTAATGCAAAAAATTAGGCGCAAAAGTTACACATACTCCGAACCAATGATTATAAGAGGTGGTACTTAACAAACAAAGACAACTCCGCCTATTAAGACATGGTTGATGGCTGTCGAAAGGTAAACTACGTTGTATGTTTGTGTATGATTGAATGTATGTATGTGCTTGGAAATTTAAATTTGAACCTCATTCTAAATTTGACCTCAATTTAAACTTCAACTTGATGTTGAATTTGACCTGAACGATTGCTTGATCCCGGATTTTAATCCAAATCTATTTAAACATCGTTGCTTTGATTTTGCACCTATAATAAATATCTTCTTCTATTGTTGAATATTGACATGAAAGTTAACAAAAATAAATATAGATGACTACAGTGAAAACAAAATGTCTTTGATAATTTAATTAAACGATTTATTGATATCTTAACATAAAGTGATCGTGTCCACTCAAGAAATGCCAATTTTTGTTAAATATCCATTGATCATTTTGTATACTACATTTTAAGAGTATTGTTTTGAAAAGAACAATTTTGTATACCATATCAAAAAACAATGCGTAAAAATTCCTAAAAGCACTTTTTCTCATTTTAAATATTTTTGACTGTCAAACAATCTAAAAATGGTGCAAATCAAACCTTACTTGACAACTACATTTAACAGTATATCTGTTCAGTTGTAAGTGGGGTCGAAGTTAACTCTGTATTTTTAATATGAAAACTTTTTTCTTCTGAGATACCAGTAATTTGATTACAAACATGAGTATTGATTGGTAACAATATTTGTCAAGCCAATAATAGCTATCAAAAATTAATGCTTTGATTTCTGCTATGTTTTTATGTCGAGAAGCAGTTCTTCGTTTTTTATTTCTTCTGAAATGCTAAATCTTTTTGGAAGCTTCATTTTACGAGTGCTTAATTTAACTGTTTCTACTGCTATTCTTCGTTTGCTTCAAGAATATTGAAAAATTTTCATGCATTTTGTACACTAAAAAATTTTGTAGTTACCAAATTTCCACAGATGCAAAAAGTACTTTTTATAACTCTTAAAGATGTTACAAATCTAAAAATTTTGCTTTTTTAACAATTGTTTTCAAATTTTAAAATTAATTTGATTGAAAATTAACCAAAATGAACTATGAGTAAGCACAAAGTAAGAAAATAATTTAAAAAGTATATTTAATAACAAATAATTTTCTTAATAGTTTATGAATTGAAATTATTAAACTTATAATATTTGAGTAGTTCTGTAATTTTTGAAAATTGGTTTGTCCATTTTTCTGCCTCCATCTCTTCAATATTATTTTTTTAAATAAATATAGTTTTTAAATTAAAAAAATGGTTTTATTTTTTTTTGCATCTGACATTTCTGCACTAATTAAAAATTAGTAATCGCTGGGTTTTGTGTAGATTATTAATTGTTGTTTGAAGAAGACATGAATTTTTTTCAATAACATTAGACAAATATACTTTATTGATAAGCTTAAAATGGCTGAATGAAAGAATTAAAGTGAGATATTAGTATTTAAGAGCTAACGGATGAGCTTCTAGTGCTATTACAAATTGCTGTATATATTTTAAATTTCATTTCAAATTTTGTTTTTAAATGAAAACATAATTTCACAACTGTTTCAATAAAAGTTGCCTCTAAGCACTTATTTACTGTTTTTAATTAATTCGTCTTCTGCAAATATCTTTTTGTTTATCAAGAACTAAGCTATAAAATGTTTAGTATACAAAGTTATGAAAAGTATTCAAAAGCAGAAGGTAGCAGATATGTAATTATTTTGCTTAGTTTACGATAAAATTTTTCGTGAGTTTTCAAAGCCTTAATCTACAGTGTAAACAAGACTCGAAAACAATTGTTTCAGAATCAGGCATCTCTAGATACTTTATTTTAATTATCATTAAAATTTTGAGAATAAGTTTCTTCTTTTTGCAGCAAATTTTAAATTCAAATTGTGCGTTCTGTAATCAGCAAATACTTTTTACAAAAAGATTCTTAGAAAGCTTCGTTAATTGTCTGTTCCATTTTATAATGATTTACAGCTCATCATTCTACATAAAACTAAACTAGACTTGTTACTTGAATTAAAAAAATAGACTAAACTTGATTAATATGTCTTAGTCCAGATTGCAATTACTTTTACCATCACATAACCTGCAAAAATGCAGCAAATTGTTTATTTCTTATCAAATAATTTAATTTTCATCTATTGATGCCAAAATAAAGTTGTAGCACAGTGCAAAAGTCAATGAGAAATAGTGAATCATTTGATAGAGTCTGTGGTTGATTGTCAGTGATATTAATGAAGTCATTAATTAACACTAACAATTATATTTGACTTATGCATGTATTAAACTTTATGATTTATATATATTATCACTAAAGTATGTGTTCGGCAATCATATCAATCGTTCGTATATCATAAACAGTTATTTCTTATTATTTTTTGAGGATGATATAAATCAACAAAGAGCCATTTTCTATTTGTTTGCGTTGCTTGAATAAGCTGTAATTCTTATCAAAATAATCCAATCACAACGATGAAACACGTTTTTCGTGCACTTTTGCTTCCTATCTTTGCTTTATTTTACTCACAACGTGCTCCTTATTTTTACTACTTTATCTAATCACTGCGTTATGTTTGGTTTGTACAATTTAAACACTTTTTTCAGTAGTATGAAATTTAACAACTTCAAATTTGTGCGGCGTAACTGTAATAAAATATAACAAAAATACAATATGGCAATTTTTAGAACTTCTCTTTAGCGTTAGTTGTATTGTAACGTTGATTGTAATTACAAAAACTTAAAAACTAAAATTAAATCAACAGTTAAAAAATTGATCATGTTATAATTTTTGTCTTCTCCTTCGATAGATGCAAATACATTTCAAAATAGAATTTTACTTCTTAAAAATAAATGTCAATATATTTGTAAAAAATTATTTACTTGTAAACTGTCAAAGAAACTTGGTATAACTAATTTTTTAAATATCCTTTAAAAAAGTGAACAGAAGATATTTGTGATATTTTTGCAAAATCTTGAATTATAGCTAAGCTAAATGGTAATGATTCGTTTCTTTCTTTTACTTTTCTAAAATAAAATGACTACTGCAAAATTTTTGCAGTGAAATCCTATGAAATTAAAGTATTGGATATCCATGTATGAGTGCCAAGATGCGTTTTTCGATGGAAGCAATACTGTGCAATCATTTGGAAGATAACGAAGAAAGTAAACGGCGCAAACGTCCACACGAAAATGACTCGAAAAGATGCAAAGAATTAAATGATACAAATTTACGAGTAAGCAAAAAACTCTTTCATAGTAATTTTGTACAAATTAGAGATGAAAAAAGATTTTTGAAAAATATAAATAATAATAACTACTGATTATTTTAACTTGAGCGAAGTTCCAGGTGAGTACAAGTCCTGATCCACCAGAAAGTTCATCACTAAATGCCTCCAGAAATAAAGTTATGCTTCTACAATCTTCAACCACGCAACAATTGCATTTAGTTGAAAATAATTTTTACAGTGAAGAACATATCAGTGATAATAATAATGTATGCTTGGTAAATATTGAAAAACATTTTAATATAAAAATGGCTAAATAATTAAACATGGATGTAATTTTATAATCTAATAAAATAATTTTATCTTCTACAAAAGACTATAACTTACGTTTACATCTAAGTTTTTCAAGTTTTTAAAGGTTATATTATACCTACAAAATATATGATCTGCCAATGTTTGGCTTGATACGTAAATTTTAATAATCTGTCTAACTTAAAAGCTTAAACTCAGCCCGAAAAATTCCCACCAATTTTATTTCAGCCATATAATAATTACTAATATTTTTTTTCAAAAATGCAATAGAAATAAGAATGATTATGGTTTAGAAAAAGAGTAAATAATTAAGGAATATTGGGCGGTATGAATGAATCATTCGTCCAATCATTCGTTTGCTGCGGCCGAAACACAATGACGGATAAGTGGATTGTGCCAGGACTAAAGAAGACTAGTCTAACTTTGCTTTGCTAATATTACAACTAGAAACACCACCGTACTTTAAGCATAGACTAATTTTTAGTAAGAAGAATAGGTCAGCATGAGTTAACCTGTTATTTTACAAATTGTTAAAGATAAAATGTTATTAATTTGCTAGATTGAAACTCAAGACGGATTTTCAAAAACTGAAAAACTGAAATTAAAGCAGATGGAAATCAAAATTCATCACAATTCTTTCATTAAAACAATCTATGAGTGAAGCACTATTTTATATTTTAAAAAGAAAATTAGAGATTTTAATGGTTTGATATTATGTAAACCAAAAAAGAAAATATTTTTTAAAAAATAATTTGTCAAATCTTCGTACTTTATTATCATTATTAACTGTTTTAGGCCCAGCAGGCAAGCTGTAGTGCACAATATGATAGAGTGAACGCAGCAGTCAGCTGTTCAACATCAGCAGATCTTCAAGAAATTAGAAACAGTAAAAATGTTGAAGAAGATGGTAAACCAGATAATTTCAAGTCTTCAAGATCGGTTAGTTTTGTAATGAAATTTGCTTAGAATTACTTATACTACTTACTATTAAATAACCATCAATAAATCAGCTGATCTTTTTAGTAAATAATCATTTTCTGCAGCTTCTCGAAAATATGAAGTATTTTTATTCTAATTTCATATTTTTTTTGGCAACTTTTTTCAAATATTTCAAATTTCAAAAAAACAAGACTTAAACGGACTTTCTTAAAAATTTTGAACCACTTATTTGGTTTGGTGATGCCTGCACTGATCATTAAGCAGTAAAGTACTATGAAGTAAGACATAGCAGCTACAAAAATATCATGATTTAGTTTCTAAATATAATATTTATTCTCAAATATGAATTTTATTTGATTTGTTCCAGTCGTTTGAAAATGATTCATTCTTTATTTGCATAAAATGTGCATTTAAATTAGTCCGAAATCGTTTTCTAACTGTACCTGTTTCAAAATAAAAATTTTTTAAAGAATTCATTGGGTTTAGCTCAAATTTCTCGCACTATAATCTTTTTTTTCTTAACTAATGCAAAATTTTCTAAAATTCATCATTTGTCATGTGACGAAAGCTATAATAAAATACTTTCCTCTTCATACTTGGCATATGCTTTCATTATTTCTCATAATTTGCATATTTATGCCTTGTATCTTTATATTATTATTATTTGAATAAGTATGATTTCCTCTCAAAAGGATCAAGTGAATAATATTTGAAAAATTTTTCAACTAACTACTCTCTTACGCAAGTAATCAAGCCTTGTAGATGATAAAATACGGTGACACTTAGCAACGATTATCTCACGAATTAAAGTAATCGATTATGCATCAATTAACATTAATAAGTTGATTATTACATTTGTATTGAATAGCATTTTGCATCTATTTTCTTACATTGTTACGCAATTTTGCCAACATTTGTTCATTTTTTCTAGTTCATTCCGGTTTTTCCATCATTAAACTTTACTAACATTTGATTGATACATAATGTCAATAACAATCAGTTTTTTAAATCAAAACTTTTTAAGAAATAAATATAATTTTCAAATTAATAAAGCTATTAAAAAATAATACAACCATCACTTAATTTTTTTTTGTTCGCCTTATTTTGAAATATATTTACATAATTTTGCGCAAATTATGCATTTGAAATATATTTTAAATTTATCAATAAAATATGATTAAATTTTTTAGGAGGGTTCAATATCACCAAAATGGGCAAGCAATTCAATAAAAAGTAATATTAATAATCGGCCAGATTCAAGCCTAGAAATTTTCCCTGATCAGCAACATAGTTCTAGTTCAGATGACGAAGGCCACTGTGAGGACACTCCAAGGTAATAAATAAGAACAAACATTATTGCATCTGTAATGAAATAATGTTTATTCTTTCAAGTTTACTATTTGTTTACTTTTAAATTGAATTTAAATTAAGTTTTAGTTCAAAACAGGATCACTACTTCAGTACAGACTAAATAGTTGAATTTCATTGTCCTTCAAAAATACGTTTCAAATTCTTAATTTTAGTAATACATCCAAATCCGCTGCAACCAAACCAGCTTACTCCTACATTGCTTTAATTGCAATGGCTATTTTGAACAGTCCTGATAAAAAGTTAACTTTATCTCAAATATGCGATTTTATCATCAACCGATTTCAGGTTTGTTTTGTTCTTTTTCATCAAATTCCAATATATAACATAAAATTAATACTAGCAGAAGCAACTTTTACAAAAAGAAAATTTCCTTCAGTACTTCACTATTGAGATATTCATTACCTACTATAAAATTCTTTACTTTGTTAAATAAAATTTTTGTGCAATTTAATAACAAGCTCAAATTCATTTTTTCAGCATGAATTAAAACTTTCGTGACTGTCTGATATGACAGATATCATTTTAATTTTTTAATTCATTAATATTCGATGAAATTGAAGAAGAAAGCGATGGAAGTGGATGAAAATTTTTTAATCACTAGCTAAAACGCTCTATTCTGAATCAGTCAATAACGGAATAAATAATTCAATATTTTATTGCAGTACTATCGAGAAAAATTCCCGGCATGGCAAAATTCCATCAGGCATAATTTAAGTTTGAATGATTGTTTTGTAAAAATTCCCAGAGAACCAGGAAATCCTGGAAAAGGAAACTATTGGGCGCTAGATCCAAAAGCTGAGGATATGTTTGATAATGGCTCGTTCTTGAGGCGTCGTAAAAGGTTAAGTATCTTTTTAACTATCAACACTCATGATACTAGGAATATATTGTTTATAAAAAAATTATTCAATATTAGTTGGTAGAAATGAAATTTAAAGAAAGAAAGAGTAGTAAATTAAAGATTACAGTATACAAAGAATATTATCTTAAATTGTTAGATGGTCAATTCGCTTCAACATTTTTACTAATAAATAAGTAAATTTATAGCATTTAACAGCTGCCTCCTGAGTGACGTTCAAAAAATGCTAAATAAGAACGGTAGAAGTGGTCAGCTGATGCCTTTGTTATACTTTAATTTCAATTTTTCGGTAAAAAATCTCGCTGCAATAAATTTTACTTTGTAGTACAAGTTGTACTTAATTCTTAATTGTTTTATAATTTCATGAAAGTATTTTTAGATTCAAACGTCAACAACCGGAAACGGATTTTCGATCAGTTACTTATCCTTCAGCAGCATTTCTTCCTCCGGGAGCTCCCTTCATCACCTCTCCTTTCTTGGCAACTCCTGGAGTTTCACCACTCCCTCGATTACCTCCTATTCGAACTGCTTCTCCATTGCCATTAGCTCCTCTTACACCTTCACGTCTACCTGAACCTTTTCCTGGTCAGATTCAAATTACCGATTCCAGATCACTGATTGGAGCACCTGGCGTACGTGTTCCGCAGTCAACTTTTCCATGCATTACCACCACGGGTTTACCACCAAGCGTTGATCATCAAAAATTGCTTGCAGCAATCGCTGCAAAAGTGATTGCATCATCGCAGGCTAATGCTACTATTACAACTAGTAGCGGCTAAATTATAAGCATACTCCTCAACATTTATAATAATATGTACAAAAGTGATTTAATTATCAATCATCAAGTTTTGACTGTTGCAAAAAAATGCATCTCATTTAATGTACATAATATATTCAGAGCTTCAATTTCCTCCTTTTTAATTCATATTTCATCCTTCATATAATCATCACTTAAGCATTATTCACTTTCAATCGCATTCACTCTTTTAGCCAAGGTCACATAGGTTAAGCCTATTAGCCAAGGTCGAAAGTCATGCGAAAAAATGTAATCAATATGTAAACTGTAACAAACTTTTTTCTTTAAACTTTTATATTTAGTTCATGCTGTATTTTCTGTTAAATTTAATTTCTTGATATAATGTTAGCAGCATTTTTCTTTTATTATATTTTACTGAAAAACTAGCATGAAATTTTATTCAATAATCAGTAACTGTTATAATTAAAATACTCATTCAAATTTGACCAATATGATTCTTGAGCAATTTACTTTTTAGCTGTATAAATACTTTTTGCATAATATTAGTTTTGAAGTAATTTGAACTGTATTCTGACTAAATTTGATTTTTCAAACAATTTTGCCATTTGCTAACGTCTACCAGTTACAGAGTTGCAATTATTTTTACTTAAAGTAACAATAAAATTTCTTTATTTTCTCATACTTCCTTATTGTACATAAGATTTTATTGGTAATTATGTGCAAAAGCTTTTTTTAATTTATCAAAAAAGTAGCTTACAATACAATGCTCCATAAGACGAAAAACGCTCATTTTTAATATTGTTTATTGGCAATATTATCGTTTTACTTTTTATGTGCACACATATTTATAATTAGTTGATTATTTACTTTTGAAAAGTTTCAACGATTCTTTGTAGTTTGGATCAATTTTTATGAGATGCATTAAATTATGTACTCGTAATAATGATATCTGATTAAATGAACATGTAAAGTAATGCTATACCAGTTATTTCATCCTGTGTCTCTGTCTTCTTAAAAGTAATTTATTTTTACACAGATTTATTTTGCATATTAATGAATTTTTTTGATATACATTTTATAATGCTGCATTAATTCATTAAGTAAAAGCTGAATGTATTTCTTTTTAAGTTTTTGCTCAGCATGACAAAATTACTGTTAATATAACTCAAGAAAGTGATTTTTTAAAGTGAAAATGAGTTGAATTGTTGTAACGAGGAGTATCGATGCAAATTTGATAGGATTATCGTGGAGCCTTTATCAGGGAAATCAATCGTCCTTGAAGCAGAAAAGAAATATCGTTAAGGGAAAATGCAATAATGATACCTAAAATTTACTTTACTCATTTTACTTCATCAAACTTTTTGGATTCTTTAACTAAATGATCATATCCCAACTGCCAATCACAGTTATCTTCTTACTCTCTCTCAGTGTCCTGATATCTTGTATATCCCAAGTGAATTACGATCACTTCATCTATCAATTTATCATTTCTTATCGAGAAGCACTGCTTTCACCAGTTGTGCTTTGAAATAAGACAGGACTAGACCTAACTGAAAGCTTCAACAGCCTCAACTCATTGATCATCTTGTTGATTGAATCAATTTGTCAAAAGTTTTAACAAAGCATGACTTATTCTTCTTACTGTGACTCATTTTTAATAACTGTTCGTAAGCAAAATGTTTTGAAGAAAAAAATTAACTACTATTAAATAAAGCAGTTTAAAAAGTTGGAAGTCTTTTTTTTGACTTATATTAGCAATCAAAACAAATCTGATACATCAAAAATTATGCATCCTTCATTCAGTGAGTATAGCAGAAACTAAAGTTTTTATGATCATCGAAATAAATGAAAAAATTCTCGCTCCTTTATTTTAATCTACATATAATTCTTCATTATTTTTAGTTTTCGCATTTCAATTTGAAATCTGTATTTTTTGGAGGATTTGATTTAAAAAACATTTTTAAATGCCATTGCAATCAGTCAGTCAATCACAAGTTAGCAATCTAAAATTAAAACCTGTTTTCGATAAAAGGCTAGAAACGAGGTACTTATCGATAGTTGGAAGAATAAATATTTGTGAAACGACAATCAACAGTTGTCGCTAATTTGATGTGACACAATAACAAAAATTGTTTATTTCTGTCTTTCTTAAAGTACTATTTCACATTCTACGAAAAATTTACACTAATTTTAAATTAATTTGCCAAATGATCGTTTTTAAAATGAAAGTATTTGTTTGCAATGGTTGGTAAAGAACACTTAAAACAAATGCAGGTTATTTGCATTCAATTCATTATCAAAGTTGCAAAATAACTGTTTTTAATTTATCTTCAATTTTTTACAAAACTACAACGTTTGTAAAATTTATTTTTGATCAAGTATGATAAATTTATCATGCTATACATCACAAAACGATGGCAAATACAGAACAAGCAGAAACTTGCAGTTCATCACTATAATTAATGAATAACTAAATAAAATCACTTTTTTTTGGATGTAATATTTCAAAAGAAGTGATTTTTTAGCTCTAACAACGTTTTATCACTATTTTAAAATAAGACAATGAAATTGAAGTAATTGGATACAATTTTCCTGTCAAAAACAATTATTTTATTGGTTGACTCTTGAATACTATTAATTAACAAATCAACAAGCGCATATATTCTTGAATACACTTACACAAACTTATACAAAAATGTCAAACTCAATCAAATTACAAAAACTTCCATTTTGGAAACAATGAAACTTTTTGTTGGAATCTGTAAATGCGTTTATCTGCTTTAGAATATCAGTAAAAACTTTTCCAGAATAAAAAGGAAATGCTAATGGTACGTATATTTTGCTTTTTAAATTATCATTAAATCACTTCTATCAGTCAAATTATTTTTCATTATTTTTGTAGTACACAGTGAATAATGAATTTAAATTATCTTTCATTTTGTAATTCAATTTTTTGGAATAAATTAATACCTAACTATTTTTAAACAAGCATTTAAAAATAGTAGGTATTAAATTATTCCAAAAAGTTTTTTGTCCTAATGAATCAGTAAGTTGAGTATCGGGATAGAATAACTTGCACATAAAAATGAACTTAAAATGAATAAATGATTGAAACGAATTTATGTTAAACCCAATTTGATCAATTATATTATGAAGACTTGTTTTACTAACAAATTTATAAGTTTATTTATTTGCAATCTTTTTGCAATTAAACTTTTTCTTTCAATTTAAATGTTTGGAAGAAAAGAAAAAAAGTCCAGTTATGTTTTGAAACTAATAAATAAGAAAATAAAAGTAAATAAACAAATATTATATATATAATACGCAGTAGTAAATAGCTAAAATTTCGCAAAGCAATAAAAGTTAATATCATTACTGAACTAAAGTTATTGTTATAGTTTAGTTACAGTAGTTGCTCGGAAAATGTTTTGATTTCAGTGGATATTGCAAGAAATAATATATAAGTTAATTTACAGTAGAAACTTAGCTAGCAATCATTAACAGAAAATGCTAAACATATCAAAGCAAAGCGAAAGAATTATTTTATTAGCAGTTAGACAGGTGTTAACAAGAGCAAGCGCTGATTGCTAATCTATGCTGTTTTACTACTATTATTACTACAATTGCTAAAGTGCAGGACTGATTGCTATTGCGCCAAATTGACACTTTGGATTGAATTAAAATTTTTCCCAAATGCAATAATCTTGAAAATATGAGTAGGTAAATAGTAGGTAAAGTGTGATTTGAGACTACATAATCAGCTCTTCATCGATATCGTTTGCTTCAGCAATCGCTGCATCTACAAATGCCGTTTTACAGCTCAATGATAGTAATAATTAGTAACAGCTAATGCTAATATTATTAGTAGTGGCAACAACAACAATAACATGGAAAGTGTTGTTATTTGTAAGTAATATTAATACTGTCATTTAATGTCAATAATATGAGAGATGCTGACAGTGAACTTTTTTCTTATGCAAACTGTGTTTTTATAATATATACTAATAAAAATAAAATTTGCATTTCAATTATGATTTCAATAGCCAGTTCTAAAAAACAGCCCAAAGTTTCAGTTGTTCTGGTTTTTAAGCAAGCAGTATAAAATGCATATCAAAGTTAAGCTCACAAGTATTAATGACCTATGCATATTGTGCACAAATAAAACAATCACAAAAATATTAATATTATGCAAAATGTCATGCAAAAATTCATCATCATGACTCATGACATAAGCAATTATTTGCGGCAATTTTTTTTACTTCTTTCTTTATTTTATATTGAATTCATGAAAGTTATGATAATGCATCTCTCACAGAGATTACTTTCGCAAATTAAATATTTTCAAATAAAATGTAGAATTCATTTTGACTCTGATCAGTCATAATAGATTTCAATTTTTTGTTTTTAATCTCTGTTCGAAAAAATCATAACAGTGATAAATTATTAATGATGTTAATATTAAAGCTAATTATTTGTGCAATTTTCGTTCTTTGTCATTTTGGTATTAAAATACACGTGTTTGCACGTTTATAAAATGGCAAAATGACTGAAATAATTTATAGTTTCTTTGATGAATCTTCATATGTGATATTAATTTAAATATAAGAAAAAAAATAAGCAGCTTTTCTTTTT
>UYYF01004422.1:59714-83846 GCA_900618365.1 Thelazia callipaeda
TATGATTTGATTTTTATACATCATTTATATCGCTTCACTTATATTTTCATTTTTTTTTGTCTTTGCATAATTTGGTTTGTAGTTTGCTCAACAAGAAATACTACGAATATCACTGCACTTCATGGAGTAATTTTCAAGAATGATAAATGTAAATAAGGTGCCTGCAATTATCATTGTTAGCAACTGTAATGTTAATTATTTTTGAAAATATTCAGA
Organism: Thelazia callipaeda; assembly: GCA_900618365.1. Lineage (NCBI taxonomy): Eukaryota > Metazoa > Nematoda > Chromadorea > Rhabditida > Thelaziidae > Thelazia > Thelazia callipaeda. Next base: position 59,931 of record UYYF01004422.1, read on the forward strand.
ACTAATTTTGAAATTAATCGCTATAATTTCTTATAAGTAATTTTTATTCCGAATCTTCCATCACAAGCTTATTAATTAATTATCACAAAATTATTGAAACTAATGTAGAATTTTGTAATTTATAGTAAAATTCTGCAAATATTCGAGCTAATTCTGAAAGTAATCGCTTCAACCGCATTTTGTTGTTATGATTAACTAATCTTGAAAAACTTGACTTTTTTAATTATGATAAGATGCAATTTTATGGAACTATAACTTTGAAGGAATAAATTTTACAATCTTTTAAATATCACTGCTGCAATTCTTCGTGGTTTCATTAAAACTGTAAATAAATAAACTTCATTAACAATAATTAATTACCTTTAAGGATGAAAAATGTGTTGCTTTTTTTGGTAATAATGTTAGATACGTATTTAATTTATATTTGGTATTTTCAAAATGAATATCAAGAGAATCAATAAGCCACAATAAATCATTACTTTCCGTCTGCCTGTATGTTTTTTTCGTCAAGATAGTAATTAATGTGAGATCTACTGAAAATTGAAGCACAAAACTTCCCACAACATTATGACGATATTGAGGGAATATTTAATGAAGCTTATAACAATATTCAAGCTAAATAATTCACATCTCACTTTGCAGAGTAATTCCATTAACTTTAATATCATATTTGACAAGCAAGAATTATAATCATCATATGCATTTCTGATTATATTTTGTGATATAAACGTTTAAATAGGCATATAAATTTGTAACAAAAAGGGTTTTTTTTTTTTGGAGAGCTTTTGATAAGTTTCAAAACAAGCTCAAATATTTATTGTTTTAATAAAAGGCTTTTCGAGTATGACCATATTAAGTGTATACTTCATACATAAAGTAATGATAATATAATAATACAACTGAATTAAATCATTTCAGTCACAAATAAAAAGATAATTAGCTGACAAAATTAGCAGTATTTCATTTAGTCAACAAGATCAGGTAATTTTTACTATTTATTTCCTGTTAATCAATTTAATAAATAAAACATTTTTCAAATTTTAATATTAGTGAATTTTTCGGAAATACAAAAATATAATATTTGCAGAAATTTATGTTACGGTTGACAACGTTATGCTACAGATTCTTTACATCTGTACTTGCCTAAAATTCATATTTCAAGTTGATGAAAAATCCAAATTAATTTATAAACTGAATATACTTTTTACTTCTACATGATATTAAAATCATGAACTATTCACTAAAACAAAAATAGAAATTTGTATTTTGTGGGGCAGCTTTTTTTGATGAGGTGCTCAAGTTGATAAAAATAATGTCAGCAAAGTTAGAATGAACAATTTAAATTAATTATCCAATAATGTTTAAAATAATTCAAGCAAAAATCTTAATTTTAATCAATTGCTGGCAATAAATAAAAATGACAAGGACATATTTATTCTTTTATGTGAAGTGAAAAGGCTTGATTCGTTCAACACAAATCAAATTATTCAAGAACAAATTAACCAAACCTTGCTTAAATTTTTATGCACTACACTTTAATTTGCACTTTTTTCAAAACTCCATCAAATGATGCGCACCAATTAAACGTGCTGGTATGCAAAGCTACTTTTTGCATAAGTTATTAGTGAAGCATAATAACATGAAACTTTTGCTTGAAGGAGATGAAGTATTGAAATAGCAAATGAAAAGTTGTCTTATATGACAATTCAAATGTTTTGATTGTAATTTTTCAAATTTAATTACGTTTCAAAGACTTGTTTGTACCAGAGTTCTTTAAATCACGTCATGACTATGATGTATTTGTATTCTGTAACAAATATACATAGATTAAGCTGTAACTGCAGTCAAATCGAAAGCTAATGTTCAGAGCCATTATCGTTTTCAATTAAGTTGCTTATAAAAAATTGATGGTGATTACAAGATTATCAAATATTTTGAAGTTTATATCTTCATTTAAATAAAATTTAAGAAAAGCTTTGAACTCAGAAGCCACTGCAGTTATTATTGTCTAAAAATGGTATTCATTGATTATTGTCTATTGCTGTCTTAAAAAAGAGTTTCACAAAATCGAACAATAATAATTAAATTTTTCCTCAAATGGTAGTATGGAAAAGAAGAAATCAAAGAAATTTTAGATTTCAATTTTATTATTATTTATGAATTATGTGCAGTGAAAACATAACTATTGTTATGGATTCGTTGCTGTCTTTAATCAAAATATGCCATCAAAGTGTGTTCTCTTTTGCAACTTTCAATTTCGGTTTTTCCACTATGATGAAGTTGAATGATTTCTTGATTGGAAAAGTATGAATAACATTTCTTATTTCAGAAACTGTTGAGGTGAAAGAAGAATAAATTCTACAAATGCCAGACATAAATACAAAAACGCTTCATGTAGATAGCTGCGTAAAATACATTGCTAATGTGTAAGGTTTAGTATAAATGTACTCAGAAAAAAAAAATTAATATACAAAAGGCATAAACTGTGTAAAAGTTTGACTGAAACTTTTTCGTTTCAAGAACTGAATTGAAATCCATTTTCCCAACATTTTTGCTGCAGTTCTTGTTTTACAGATATCATTTGAGCTATCAGAATTTATTATACAATTTGATTTATCTATCAAACAAACCGCTAAATGATGCAAATTGAAAGCAATGAACTGTCTAAAATTGCAAATTTATCGGGTTATACATATGGATACTTATTAATTCAGTGATATTAAACTTCTTCATTTTCATAAAACCTTTATTTTTAAGAAAAACAAAATGTTTTGCTAAGTTAAATTATTTTTCAAAGATGAAAAACTGTTCATCAACTTATAAGTCATAAGAAAAATTAAACACTTTTCGTCTAAGTCAAATGATGCTTTCTTTCTAAAAAAATTTTTCCATATCAAATATGAAACTAAATATGCAGGAATATTTGATTTAATTAAATGATTGTCCCAACAACAAATAATACAAATACTGTGATTTAATAATTTTAACACAAATGAAGCAATAATTTTCAAACACAGAATTAACAATCTCAAATAACGCGTAAAAATACTTACAGTAGCGATTTCGACTGGAAATCACAACAAATTTTGCTTCTTTTTAAATATTAGATATTAGTAAAGCTAATAGATGTAATAATCGCAACCAGATGATCACTCTTTATAAGAAGCATTTTGATTACTTGCTGGAATTTGTCAAGAAAATGTAAAAACGACCGATGTGTGATTCCCTGAAAATCATTTCAGAAAAATAATAATTCACTTAAGTAAATCTTGGTTTAATGCATTGATATTAAATTGGATTACTACTTGTAAAATATTTGAATAAGTACTATAGAATATAATCATTTAATAATGAAGATTTGCACTACTAAAAATTGGCAATGATAAATTTTTATCCTAAAAAATCAAATCTTTACGATAATTACTTCTAATTCTAGCAGAGATCTACTCACTGCTCAATCAACTAAACAAGGAAAAAAAAGTAGTTTGATACAGTGATAATTACTTTGAATGAAGTATGAAAAATATTGCTTAAGAAATAAATTACCTCAAAATAAATTAAATTAAACGTGTATACCATATTTCTATTTCCTCAATGATAGAAAGTTTTATGCTTTCATACTTTCATAATTTTTCTAATTTTTAAATTGTCTCAACAAAAAGCCAGTTTTTGCATTTAAAAAACTATTATGTAATAGCAATCTTAGCTGTTACATACTTCTGGAAAATATCTCATTTTATGTTTGATATATTAGTATTGCTAATTTTTTTTTCGCTGAAAGCCATGCATAAGCCTTGTAAACAAAAATAACATTGCGAAGGCTTTAGTTTATGAATTTTATGACAGCTATAAAATTATTCTGAATAGTAATGCAATTGATACCAACATTGAAAAATATGTTTATAATAAATTATAAATTGAGAAAGCAAAGAAGCAAAAAAGATTTCTCAATTAGTTTTCTAATGATGGAAAAAACTTTTTTGTGTTTAGCCTATTAAGAATTCAAAGGTTTTCAAGTTGAAAAAACAAAACAAAACAAGATTTACCAGCTCGAAACATGCGAAGAACGATTAAAATTGATGCTCGAATTGCAGGATTACGACGATAATAGAGGAATAAATTAACCATTGAATTAATTTTCGTTAAATGAAATAATATTTGCATCACACTTTCACACTGCTCCTCAGATTCATTTCCGTTGAAACTACCTATAAAATGATTTTTTTTTACATATTTAGCATCCAAAAAATCCTGTTTTCAAACAAAATTAATTAATAAATAATACTAGCATACAATAATTTTGGATTTCAAATAAACTTACCATACACACCTAAAGCTCGTGGAATAGCATCGAGAAAAATAGTCGCAAAAGCGGAAAATGCTATTGTCATTGTCATTCGTAATTGAGCCTGACGTTGAATCATTGCCTGAAATAGCTATGGATTCATATTAACGCTTATTAAAATAAATTTTTAAAAATTTAAAAAGTTTTGCAGAAACAGAAAAATGACGATATATTTAATTTACAAAATCTATTTTATTCCAAAGTTGAAGAATAAAAACCTGTGAATGAGCAATGGCCCTTTCAACCCGATTTCTTTGTATTCGAACAAGATACATCACAGGAATGTATAAAAGAATACTAAGAACACTGGCAGCTGCTGTTAAATATTTGGAAAGCGCATAAAAGGTTGGTGATATATAAACGTTCATGCAAAGCATAGATATTTCAGCATGCACTGTGAGAGGTCGATGCCATGCAAGCATTGATAAAAGCAGAGATAACAAATAAGGCTAAGAATACTTTACATTGGTTGTTAATTACTATAAATGTATTACAGTAATTGCAAAACTTTTCGTGTTTATTATTATGAATAGTATCAGAGTGCACGAATTTGAAATAAAATAGAACAAAACAAAAATTCTTTAAATAAACCGTTCCAATGACGATACATGAATAAGTTGATCTCCATGTGATGTATTTCAGTGGAAGACACACGGAAAATAAACGATCAATTGTTAAAGTAAGAAGCATGAAAGAAGTTGCGAAGTCAGACCAACGCCACAACCAAGAGTGAGGTAGTAGCATGCAGTCAATTAATCGGAACTTTGTATTTTTTAGATCCAAAAGTATCACTGATATTCGATACAAACCACCACAAAATGTAGCAAATGCTGAAATTTTAAAATGTTTACAACAAATTCTACAAAACTTTCAATGGTTACTACAAGGATTATTCTTTCATTATGTCTAAAGAAAGCTTGAAATTTGAAGATTACAATTTTTAAGCTCAAGAAAACATCAAATATCACACGCCTGATTTTTCTTCTTACTTTTGTTTTGGTTTTGGTGCTAATTCTGAATTACAATTGAAGGCATCCTTATGCCGAAAAAAAAAATCAGGCAATTTTATTGCTATGCTCTTTATGAAGAATGAAGAAACCTTCAGCAAAATCAGCAAAGGATAAGGCGAGAATAATTTGAATTTCCCGACGATGTCGTAAGTTCTTATTTTTTAGAATAGCAATAATCAAAACGCTATTGCATACCATAGCACAAAAACCAAATGGAATAAACGTAAAAGCCTAAATTAGTTATTCTCTATCAATTTAAGTAATTACAAAAGTTGCTACTTTATTTAATCAGAAACCATAAATTAAATAAAGTCTAATCAACTACTATAATAATTAACTTGAATTAAAATTTTTTAGATTATGTGTCATAATTTTCTTTTGCTTTTTAGCATACATATTTATTTCACTTGAGATTAAAATTCCATTTAGATTTTCCATGACATTGATGTATATTTCAAAAGTTAATACGATATCTGTTCATTTTTGCAAATCACAAGTTAGAAAAAGTAATTGCCAATATTTTGAAGAAATTCAACATCCAATGAGCTCACTTTAAGGCACATAAATTTGTTGATAAATATTTTTTTTGTTAAATTATTTCTCACGCTGTAAAATTTAATGCTGCAATACTTATGAAGAAGGTAAACTTGCCTTCAGCAATTCATTATAATAGTGAAAACAATCGTCTATATCTGGAATGATCAACGGAAGCATCACTGTGTATTCCTATGGATGTCAAAAAAAAGTACATAGCCCATGTAAATGCATAACCGAACTGCACAAGTTAATATACAAAACTAAGAAAAACCCTTTGTAGTCCTTGAAATAAAAACTTTCTCCGACAACTAGCAGATAAATGACGTTACATATCTTCGTGCAATTCTTTTGGAACCTACTCCAAAGAGATAATCAATTACAATCATTGTTTTGATAATGAAAATCTACAACTTTAACTCTTAAAGTACTCAACGTTTGTTTCTTGTATATGCAGAATGACTTCTCTATATGTAAATTACTCAATTTTATCATACGTTGAGCAAAGATTTTTTCGAATCGACTCATTAATTTAATCATCACAAATGAGAGTGTTTTTGTTAGTTATTTGCGGTCAAGTAGTTTTCAATAATGCTCATAATTTATTCACTGATTTGTAGTGTGCGCAAATGTACTTTACACACTATTATAATAAGCTAACATCAACAAAATAGAATAATCATCATGAGTAATAAAACGAAAAAAGAATTAATACGAGTTACTAATAATAACAAATAATACATAAATCTAATGTTAGAAAGCTATACATAGTCCTTAAAATTTACTAAAATTAAATTTTTAATACTGGATAAGAGAGGAACAAGAGACCAGTTCGAAAGTTACTTAATTTGAAAAAAAGATAACAAGAGTTCTACAAAACAAACAAAATCTCAGCTAAAGCAATTATCATTTCTTTCGAAATCTACACTGCGAATTACTTCATCGAAAACTGTATTTAGAAATATCCATAAATTAGAGAAAAGTTTTTAATACATACTCGGAAAAATAATAACAATTTAATGATACAGCTTTCTGATAGCTGCTATTATCTGTGATTTTTCAATCAAAATAATCCATCCAAAAACGGTTCTCTCTATACGAAATTATGAAGCTTACTAATAATAAATTGGAAATATGGCATTATAGATAATGTGAATTAGTCAAAAAACATACCTACTGTTCTTTATTTCTACCTCCATGTGGACACGTCATGCAAAGCTCTTCCTATGGTCTAGAACATTACAGTAAATGATGAAAATGCATGTTAAGATTCGGCAATATTTGCTAACTTGAATTCTGAATTTGTCAAGAGTAAAACAAACAAGTGCATGAACCTTGCATCTTGCAAAGATTTTCAATCAGTTTTTTTGAAGTGGTAGAAGCGAAAGTTGTTTGATAGACAAGAGCTAATTCAATATGTAACCAGAGATGGAAGAAAAAACGACTTCATAATGATTTATGAGAAACAGTGAAAGAATGATCTCTAATGAGCAAAGCAAGGAATTTCAATAATTAAGCATATTGAAAAATAAAATATGGCAAAAGTTGAAAAATTGAAAAAAAAATTCACAATTAAATATTCCCAAAACAACAAAAACTGGGGATATGATCACGAGAACAATAAAATGAAAAGAAACATGAAGTTGCCTGAATAAGAAGATGTAAATAACAAGTAGCAAGGAAAAAAGTCAACAGTGCACATGACCGTAACACATCAGATTAATTTAAAAAACACTGGTATTATTATGAGACCGAGATTCTAATAGCAAATGAATAAATTCTTAACCTAAGTTGTTATTCAACAGTCGAGAACTCTACAAAAGTTGACAGAATCTTGAAAAACAAAATCGAATTGATATAAATGCAAGGACTGAATATATTAATTTAAAAAACCCAAACAATGAACAAGGAATTACAAATTAAAGTCAAGCCGTCCAATATTTCACCTGTTATTTGGTATCATGAAAATAAAAGTCTACTTTGTTTTTCACGCTTACGAACTTAACTATCAAGTAATTACCAATAAATTAAACTTGAATGTAACTAAAGATCTCAATATTTACGGCAGTTACAACTGAAGGAAGTACTTTTTAATAACTCATAAGTATTGAACCATTTCAATTTTTTCCAAACCGAAATATTTTCTTCAAACCACTTTCTTTTCTCAACGGAACAGGTGCAACAAGGCAGCTGAAAAAAATCAGTCACATGAAAAATAATCACAGAATTAACAAGATAAAATACTCAGTAATTAGAAAAACCACATACAAGTAAATTCAAAAAGTATTTCAGTAAAAGAATAAACAGGAAAAAACCTGTTTCAAATAATACTGCAAGCATTAAAATAACTATTTTTTTTCCAATGTAAAGAAATACAATGATTCAAGATAATTAGTAATCATACTCTGAAGATATGGAATTCGTTGGAATAACAACGTTTCTCATGGATGATAAATCGAGTGAATCTGTTGTTGTAAAATCAATCTGACCAACCGAATTTAATCGTGCCGAAAACGTACCAGAAGGCACTGATGTTTTATGAATTTTACCTGTAAGAGTTATGAAGCATGAGTCCACAAAATCAACAATAATACAACTGAAAATCAAACTTTGTACCTGTTTGAGAACGACCCGCCTGTAAAGCAATATGAGGATTCAAAACTTCGCCCTCACCACTTTGACGTCGCATATCAACAAACAAAAGTAGAGATGATAATTCCAAGTCTTCGCTGAATTGGTTACGAAGAGTAACAGATCGAAACCCTAAGAAAACAAGCTTAACATTGTTACAATGCCGTTAAAAAATGTGCATTAAAAAACCGAAATTACATAACGAAGTAACTAGCTGAATAGTTGAATGATATTAATAAATAGCTCGGAAATAGAACCTGTACGGATGCAATCAAGTGGAAATACAGCTTGTCCGATGAATGGATCTGTTTTGGGTCCCACAAAATCACCATCTTCAACATATAAACGAAGTAAAGCTAGTTCTGGACAATAAACTTTGAAACCAAATTTTTCATTCCAAACAGGATTTAGACCATTTGAGGCTAAAGAAATTTATTATTGATTATGAAATTCACTTATATCTGATCAAAACTATTAAATGTTTCAAAAGAATTATTCATGCTTTTTGAACAGATTACTACTTTATATGCTTTTGAAAAAAATAACCAAAAGCTCTCGTGCGAACAGTAGTTGAATCAGCTGGCAAGCCAATCATTTCAATAGTAACGACGGGAGAACAAATGCCCCGATTTTGGTCTTTCCTTTTCAAATGCTGTCCGGCTATCACCTTAAAAAGCTTTGCAAACACTGATTTATACAAACAAAGTAAAACGAGAAACCCTAAAAATCTGAAAGTAAAAATAATTTGTATTTCAAAGCTTCAAAAACATAAAAATATGAAGATTTGAATATTTTCACTGCTATGCAATTAATCAACAGCTTAAATTCATCTCATTATTCAATATCAAGAAAAAGCCCTGACATGAATAGTGAGAATTATTGGACAGGATGTAGAAACAATTTCTGCAGCAGCGGGAGAAAACATCTCATCAATCATGTAAGACGGCTTCAATACATAACCGCATTGTCCATTTGCCATGAATTTACCTTGATTCAACTGCATTGGCTATAAAGTAAACAAGAGACTATTCAAAATTCTAAATAATGTACAGGAATCATGACAGAACAAGATAAATGCTATACCAATCGATTTCAAAATAAAGAAAAAAACTGTTAAACAAATCGTTATTGTTGAGCTATAACAAGCTTAAACTAAAAAATAACATACTTACTCGTAATAAAAGATATTCTAAGGAAAAAATTTATCAAATAATTTATGCATCAAGTACTAGGAGAAATCAAGTACTGAAAGTACCTACATAAATACAATTTTTATTTATCGATTCAGTTTCGAAATGAGTACTCAATACCAACCCTATCCCCAGTCTGATAATTTAGTGCCACCATATGACATGCAGCATTCCACATCGGTATCGGATCGTAATTTGCTGATGTGACACGAGAACCTTGTGGATAAACACGCGACAACTGCCGAGAGTTAAACTGAACCAAGCCTCGTTCCATTAATTTCTCGAACTTTGTTTCACTGAACGAGCACATCTCATAGAAGTTACCCTGTGCTGCAAAGGTCAAGACACACGATAAAATGTACAACATTTATTTTACTCCTGCACTCTTGAAACACTTTTTGAATCGATCAACAATTCGTTTTATCACGACAACATAAAAACTGGACACTCAATCATCACAGCTCCCACATCAAAATTAATTATAATGCCTGTTTTTTCTGATCAACATTTTTCGCTATTAAAATCAGAAACTGAAAACAAATACTTACTTGCAAATTGTGAACTGAAAGGTACTGCTTGACAATATACTACTAAATCAGATAATTCTGATGCTATTCGTAAAGTTCTCTCTCGAGTGCGTAACAAAACGTTGCGATCTGTAGCTGTTCTAGTCATTTCAAGCAAAATATTTAACCAGTCTTCATGATCTTCAGATGAATTAGCTGCTATTATGTATTCCTAAAACGTCTTTTAATGTTTGATCCTTCGAGTGAAATTGATGATTCGTTTAAGCAAAAACGAAAGTTGGAAAAAGAAAAAAAAAAGCACAACACTTGGATTCCAGTGCGTTGAAACACGCTTGATTTTGATAGCAAATGGTCGACCAGCAACTTCAAGAGGCACTTCTTCAATCACACTGTCAGCCAAATCAATAGTAGCATACAAACCTAACTCAGTCTGAAATACGAGTACCACATAATTTTTAACACCGAAACAAAAACCAAAGAGAATTTAATCATATGTGATATGGTGAGTTGAATTTTTAACAACATACGCAATCTTTCTGAATGCTATCACAAACCAACCGTTTGATTATCGGTTACTTCCAATTCTATGACACATCGAGCAGGAAAAAATCCAAAACGATTACCATATTTGCCACGCCATCTAAAATGCATTTTTATGATAAGATTTTACGCTAAGATAGTTTCTGAAATGCAAAACATGAAAATTCTCACCGATCGCCTTCTTTCCTTAATACAGTCATTAATGCATTTACAGGAAATGACAGCTCATTCGGACAAGACCCGTTGTATGGTTCAATTGCTCTAACCAAAATCTGAAACACAATAATGTTTCAACCCAGATGAAAGCACAAAGTAAAATGAAAAAAACAAAGAATCGCTTGAAGAAAAAATATGAACTGTACTGCCAAGATTACTCAACCCAATCCTTACAAATTTATAACCCTCAATGACCAAATTTTTAAATACGAGATGAATTTTTTTTCAAAACACAGAAAGAACTGAATATTTAAGATTCCTAAGGTGCTCAGAAAGATGTGAATTAAATACTATGTTTTGATTTAAATACTTTTTCTCTGATTTTTCACTTACCATCTAATAACAGAAAATTTAAAGTGATTTACAGAATTTTTATTTTCGCGTGTGTGATCTCATGAAAAACTAAATTCTATCACAGATGTTCTGAATCAATGAATTCGTACGTTGAATCTATTGATTCTTCTACTAAATATTTTTTTTAAATATAAAGGAAAAAACAAAATATGATAAGAAAGCTACACAAAATCTACATGTGATGCATTTAATACAATGTAGGCTAAAAATTCAGTGCATAGGTGTTTATTTGACTTGATATAAAACCGATGCACTGACCTCTTTATCAATGTCTTTCAGTTCCATGTAGCATCCAGATGCCACATTAAGGTTGAATTTATCATCTGCAAAATTTATCGAAACATTCTCGCTTACGGGATATTTAAGACATATTCCACGAACAAATTCTCTCGTTGAGTAATATTCAACAATTTGATTTAAATTTTCGAAAACTGTTTGGTTCACTACGAAAATTCGTCCATCTCGCTTTAAACGATAATGCCATACTTCACCATCAACTCTATTGAATACAATATTCTTTTAAGACTTATTACACGAAGAAGCATTTCCATTTTATTCCTTTAAATTACAATGTACCAAATTCAAAAAAGAAAGAAAATGTAAAAAAATACCTTAATGAGATCACAAAAACATTTTTATCAGTAGAACTGTAACGCAACAGAAAAGATCCATCTTTTCGAACAGCGTTCAGAAGATCTTCAGCTCGATTTTTATCAGCATGCTCACAAAACCATCTAAGACTTAGAGCTTTTAAAACAATATAATCTTCGAAACACTACTTCTGCCGTAAACTTGAATAAAGAACCTAATTTTATGTCTCCTACTCCTGATTCTAATTTGCTTGCTATTTCTTGGTGAAAAATAAGAATTAATAATTTTCTGCCCAAAATTCACCATGATTTCGTTGAAAGTCGATGACGCTTCACAATACAAGTAATGTAAAAACAAAGACTGAAATATAGTGAACTTAATAGTAAAAACTCACGACATCCCAAGATGAGGACAAGGCTGGGGACATGGAGTTATTAAAGTTGTGCTGAAATTCGGAGTTCGCAAACGTTCTTTTGTGTAATGCGATATAAGTTCATAAAGCGTATCCATCTGCTTACTTTCCAAAAAATAATACTTTTTTTCACCATTCACCATTTTGGTACGTATCCGACAATGATGCACCTCCCCATCATGTCTGAAATTACTAAACTTAGATATTAAACAAGTTTGATCAACTGCACTATGTGTCAAATATATTAAACGAAACGATAATAAGGGAATTAATATTAAGATTAATACTACTTACAGAAATGATAATGAATAGTCGCCAATGAAAATTGTTGAGTCACGAACTAAAAAAAGACCATTGCCTTTATCTTTATTTTTTAAAAGACGAAATTTTGCAGTATCTCGATCCGTTTTGCTGTGAAACCATTCCTCTGTGATATGCATTTCTTCTGGACGTACACCAAATCCTATCAAGTTGCTCAAATCATCCTTCAAAAAACTTTTTAATATTATGTTGAACAAAATGCTTGCAGATAAACTAGTTCTTGAAAGCAGATATTTCAAACTAAAGCTAAAGGCACAAGAACACAGTACCTGACCTTCATCGTCTTGTATACTGCCAACAGAATCTTCACGTTTGAGAATGTCACGATTACTGATGTTATTTTCACAATGCTCCAACATATAACACAAACGGTCCGGAAAGAGAATAAATAGGTGCGTAGTCCATTCCTGATAATTTTCGCATATTTCAGTGAAAAAATTAAACTTTATTTTCAAAACAAATGAGACGTCGAAAACACTTGCTCAAGAATAACTCAAATTGCTCATAACAATAAATTAATTGTAATAAAAAGCTCCTGAAGAAAAAATTGATGTGACAAACATTATTAGCAGAATTTTTCAGTGACAAAATTCCTCGTCGGGTGAATTTCATTGCGAGTAAATCTGCCTCTTGGTCTGGAAAAGCATTCATATGGGATATAATAACATCGAAAAAAACTACGAGTTGAAAAAAAAATGCTAAGTCGGCCACTTTCAAACTTCCGACACAAAAATCACTAATAAATTTGACATATGTTCGCCTTGATTTGAAATGATTATTGTTCATATTGATTTATCTTTAATGAGAAGAGTTTCGTGACACGACAGAAAGACATAAATGGTGAATAACATCAGTCCAGTAATACATTTGATTAATTTCGTATATCTAACCCTCTTCAAGTAGTTGAGAAGCACTATCTTCAATTTCTGTTGGTAATTTTTTGTGTTTCAAGATAATTTTTCGTTTCAAAGTCGCTGGAGATGGTAAACATATTTCATCCCGGCTGACTGGAGTTGTCAACAAATATTCTCCTAGTATTTCTTTAATTTCACGAGCAAGCAAGCGTTGTGCAGGTACAGAGCAGTTGTCTTCAATAGAGAGAATGACTGGAAACCTAAATTCATTTACCAAAGAGATTTCAATCCGAATTAAAAAAAAAAATGAAACGGTTCAGACAATGACAAAATCAGAAGTTTAGACTGAGCATATTTCAACTTTGCAAGACTACAATTTCCAAATAACACAGTATAAGTCACAAAAGGATGCCACAGAAGTTTGAAACCACGATAACGGCAACGAAAATCAAAGTTAGAAAGGTAAATTATTCTGATAAATCAGTTACACATCGCCAAAGTTATGCCTGCTCAATTTAATACCTACATATCTCAAAAACCAACAACTAATCCATTGCAAACATTCAGAATATTTTAATGTATAACTTACTCGCTATTAATAAAAGCATAGTGTCGAATCGTGCAAAGTACGTCACGCAAATTAAGCTTACTAGTCATTGTATGGCCATGATAAACAATAATATCTTGTATTTCACCAGAACTCTTCTTCTGACCATCCCAACAATCAACTATAAGAAAATATAAAAATCAACCGCAGATACCATATCATATTCTGATACTTCAAATATAATTAAACTGCCCCCTGCTAACAAACTACTTAATCACTTGAAAAAAATCTTAAATGCAATAATCGCAGGATGATATATTTAGAAACCATCCCTTTTTATATTTTCTGTAATAATTAATTAAAATTTAATAATATTCATTATGAGTAAATGAACTACGTTCAACACATCTGCAACCCATAAGAAGTGCTCGAGCATACGCATCCAAAGAAGATTCACTTCTCAACTGATCCCCAGTAAGATATCTGAAGTTATTGTAGCACGTTAAAAATTTGTGAAGAAAGAAATGGAATCACTGTTCAACTCATTTGATAATCGGTGCTCGCTGACACTTGCAACTGAAAGTACGATGAAAAGAGTAAACAAATTCTGTTTTTAATGCATCTGGTACCATATACAAAACTTGCGTATTGTGTGATGAAGCAATCCAATAATGACTTAATGGCCGATTCATATCATGCACAACATTCTCATTGATAGGATCCCATAATGAATTTTCTCGTGAAAAAAGAAAATCGCAAAACTGAAAGTAATGTACTCACGAATACAAAACTTGACAAGCAACACATAAGAAAATAAAAATCTCGATTTATATAATTTACAAGTATAAAATATACCATAATTACAATTATTCGATAGAATAATAGAGAAGCAAATGAAAAATACAAAATCTTACCTCAGTAATGCTAAGCACTGGCTCAGGAACGTCTCTATACGGGTCACATTCTCTCAAAAAACGTCTTAGAAAATCACTAGCCCTTTCACGTACCAATCCTATTTCATCCTAAAAATTATCTTCATCAATTCCAGAACTGTACAAATGAAACGGTTAAAATTTGCTGAGCAGTTCAGTAAACAATAATGATTTGCGATTAAAAAAAAACAGAATCAAAACAATACGATATAAACTTCTAAAGACTGCATGCAAATTCTCTATCATTATTAGGCAAGCGTAAATTTATCACTTACATTTTGTATGTCCTTATTGAATCGTAAAAAGTTGTTAAAGCTAACAATACATGCATCATCTGAATAGGCTGAAAAATGTTCCGCAAAAAGCTGAAAAATGTGTAGAAAATTGTACACACATGATATAATATTAAACAATTACATGAGCTAAATGTATATAGATCAATGAAAGTTTGGAGAAAATGGATTCAGAAACATAAATCAAAAGACAAACTGAAATGAATGACTTGCAAGAGCACATTAGACATGAACAAAGAATGCAAAAGTGAAAATTTTCAAATGACATTATACTTACAGAATTAGCATGAAGAAGTTTTCGATATGCATTTGCAAAGGCATCATAATACATCGTTTCCTTAAGCGAAATGAAAATTTTATATATTGCACTCAGAATGAAAATGACATAAACTATCTGCTCAAGACAAATGTTTTTTCGACACGCCTTTCTTCTCAGCTCCAAAATTTTAAATTACTCGGAGGCATTTTGAAATGAATCAGATATTCAAACTTGTTAGCTTATAGTAATCAAATATTTCCGAAAAAAAAAATTTTCAACGATAAACAAATTATCTTATGAATCTATTAAGAAGCTATTATATTATTTCAAAATACCTCGCAAACTTCCTGGAGTTGTTTTGATTGTACTTTGCACTGCAAACTTATTTGTACAAAAGGCTTCATATGCTTCATTGCTACGCTGTAAACTGCATGAACATTAGGTCAACTAATAAATAATTAGAAAATATAAAAAACTTTTAGAATTATAAAAAATCACAAATGTTTCTTCCCTGTATAAAATGTACCAACAAATAAGCTACAAAAGTTTTGATTCGACATTTTTATATGCTTTGAAAAAAGATCCATACTTTTAACTTCGTATTGTAAAAATAGAAAAGTTTCCAATGAATCAAATATCTTCAAACTTTTTGACAGAACTTGCAAATTATCCACTTGAAAAACCAATTTTATTAAAGAAAATTTGTTTCAACTTCTTAATATTTAACTTACAAAGGATTTTTAGCATCACAGCCTGCAATACCATAAAATTCTTTTCTCAGCCATCGTTCAACCAAGAGTGTATGACAAGCAGAAACTGTATCTAGCATCAAATGATGGACACCTTGACACCACATACGACATACACGTTTCGAATCAACTGAAGAAAAAAAACTCATTTAAAAAAATGTTTTTTAAATCCAATATTTTTTTTCAACTCAAGTTGTTAGAGTCACTTTGAACGAGTTTACGAATTCCCATAAAATTTCCACAACAATGTAAGAACATCTAAAATTTTATATTTCATGCTTTAAATTATAATCGCTTACAGAGTAAAATCCAGTACCGCAGGTTAAAACTTATTCCATAACTAATAACTAATATTCTCGTAGCATCGAACTGCTTAATTTCCTTATCTTTTCCCCATTTGTCTCTTATTCCAATCTTTTGCAATTTGAAATCAAGCGTGTGCACTTCCTTCACTAATCGTAACTCTAATCGCAACGTCTTACTGACATTCTAAAAGGGAACAGTAAAAATCAAACTTATATTTCATTCTTGTTAGTATTTAATCAAAATCACCGGTAATGAATACTAATATAAGCATGATAATATGCTTATTTGATGAAAATAACTTTTCATCTATTATCAAGATTATTTCCATTAATGATATTAAATTAGAAAAAGAAACACCTTCAATGACAATCTGTAAATGACCAGAAGCACAAAACGATTTTTTAAAAACCTTTTCAAGCACATCCGTCTTTGATAAAAACAGCTGTCTTGTTTCACGATTGTATCGAAGCTTTTTCTGGATTGGATCACGCCGTTTAAGAAGTTGCAATCTGTACACATTATGGCCTGAAAAAAAAATAATACGAAGCTGTTATACATTACTAGTTTAGAATCAAACTTTGCATTACTACAGAGTGTACATTATACAATAATTTGCTACTAAATATTTAAAGAAATCAAAAGTGAGATTAAACAGAGTTGAATACTGCAAATCACGTTTCATGACAAATACCATATTCCCGTGCCCTATGATACGCACTTTTAAGTTGTCCTTCATGTTAGTAAAAGTATATTTAAAATACAATGTTTATATTTGCTTTCCGATAATGAAAATACCGATTTCCATTGAATGAAATATCTTTTCCATTCCGAATTCTGTGGACTGCGAAGCCATTAGAAAGTTAGCTTGGGCGCAAAAGCGAATAAATTGAAATAGTATTAAAATGCAAAAATTTTCAAATATTCATCGTACACTTTGGTTTCTTGCTTAAAAAGACATCACTGCTAATACTGACAATAAGTGAATGAGATTCAAAATGGCTTACATTTCACCCTGTAAAAAAATTTAAATTAAAAAAAATTGGCTGGAAAATTTGAATTGAGAAAAAATAAATACTAACAATGAAATTTTAAGATTCATAACTTTCCCATCAAATTCCTTGACTATTATACAACAAAATAGCGAACAATGAAAGTTCTTTCAACAAAATGAAATAAGTTAGAATAATCATTTAGCTACAGTGACTCTAATGCATGGCTACTTCAACTATTTCTGAGAAAAATTATTTCTACAGAAATCTGCAAACTGCCATCATATAATAGGATTTCTTTTTGTGTATAGATTCGTAATTACTACAGTATACAATTTTCAAAGGAATACATTTTTCGAGATATACAAAATTAGCTTGCCAAAGCACTCCTGTTTGAGGATTATTTTTTCGCAATGTTAAATCTTCACATTATCTCAATCAACAAAATCCATCAATAGAAAGTAAAGATATGAAAATGCTTTCAATTAATATATATTGTTGATTAAAATCATGTAAAGATCTAACTAAAGATTGTATTAATTTGAAATGAATTAGATAGGAAAAACTAAGTAGCAAAAAAAGTAACCACTGGCAGTAGTAAAGAACAAAATACAGCTGCAAGATTGCAAAAATATTTGCACAACCAGCAAAAACTTTACAAAAAAATAATAATTTACCTTCCAGAAAAATTTTAATTGTCATTTTTTCTTTTAGAGCAGTCATATGTGTACAGGTATGTGTCTGCAAAATACAGGTTATTTTAAGTTTTTGCTGAGTTTTAATCCAAAGAAACTTCAAAAATTTTCATGGCAAAAACAAATTATTGCAACAGTAATCAACTGGTTTTAATTTGTTGCAAGAAAATTAGCTGTAATATAAACCTTTTTAATATTTAACTATGTAACTATGCACGTATTTGCATAAAATTAGAAATATTTTATTTATATCACACAATTTAAAATTAACATTAAGCTTTATTACTTTCATTATCTTCTTGAGCAATGATTACTATCAAATAAAGGCAATTATACACAAAACTTTTACTTCCTTGCTTGTCTATCAGAAAATTTTATCATTTTATTAAATAAAATGCAAATTGATTCTGTATGAAACATTTATTACAAAATTTACACATATTTTTCAGCTAAAACAAAATCAAAGCAAGAAAAAACAGTTTTTATGATAGAAATTACTTTTTGTGTCATCATTTTCCATCATAGGACCAAACAAAACCCTTCTTCAAATAATTTAAGATAAATTGAATCAAAACAAAAAATTATAGAATTGTGTGTATGTTAATCTCACAGAGTTTACATGAAATGAACGAATAAATAGTTGGATGAACGTAGCATGCTGATTTAAAAAATCTCAAAATCGATGCAAAATAAGATTACAATGCAAACTTTTAATTTTTTTCCTTCACTGAAATTGCTTCTTTCTGTCTACTTCAGTGTGAAATTACTTCTTTCTGTCTTCTTCTTCCATCTTTAGCATAAATATTACATAGCTAACCATAAGCATTTATTGTGGCTACTTCCTTAGCATGCATCATTTCAGCAAGAAATAAAG
The DNA here is from genome assembly GCA_900618365.1 of Thelazia callipaeda. Lineage (NCBI taxonomy): Eukaryota > Metazoa > Nematoda > Chromadorea > Rhabditida > Thelaziidae > Thelazia > Thelazia callipaeda. The sequence continues at coordinate 79,100 of UYYF01004422.1, forward strand.
TTAATAAGTAAATTTTGCAAAGTTGAAATTTAAGAAATTTAACACTTTCACAAGTATTTGTTAAAAACTTTTACTGACTACAAAACCACTTGAGCAAATTTGCATTCAAATTGCAATGGCTAAAAATGACATTGCATCAAAAAATTGCCTTCAGAATAAAATGTATTAAATGCAATGAAAACTTCATATTAATGCTTGTTATCTACAATAACAGTGATTAAATTTTTGCTTTTAATTACTGTTCTTAACAAGAATTGCGATTATTTACTGTTATTACTTTTAATTTCTCTCAAATTTTCAATAAATTAAGCTAAGCTTGCTTTAACCATTAAATTTTATACCAGTTAGTGGTAATACAATGCTGATAACAATCGGTGCAAAGACTACTGCTAACCAATGTAATTTAGCTTACTTTAAACATATATCGAAAATAATTTTGTCACGCTCAAATTTTTCTCCTTCGAACAACTTATGATCTACTGATCGATTTAAGTTTGATAACAATAAGTGTTCTATAATGATAAGTAATGAGAAGACACATAATAATGATAGTACTAAACAAATGAGCGACAATATACTTATTGTACTTAAAATCGTGAAAATGATTGAAAGCATTTACAGTACGCTCGAATATCGTTATAAGACCACAACATTTTGAAAATTCGTACGGTATTCGTAATGCATAACAACGACGATTTTATTGTCTTATTATGCTCAGTAGGAAATAAAGTTTTCATCATACCATTATTGTGAATGAACAGTAGCTCATTACTTCATTATGCAGAAATCGAAGCATGAACATAAATGCGAAATAAAATTTGAAAGGTAAATTAATCACCTCTTGCTAATTTTTTTTTGTTGAATACTAGCAAGATTGACAAAAGCCACTTTGAGTAATTTTTATCGTATTGCATTGTAGAATTATTTTTTAAACGTTCTCTGCTAGTTGCGGACATAAATTTTAGGAATAGCATAAAGATGATGTTTGCTTGATACATTCAATAATGTGTCAAAGTGAAAAAAATTTATAAAAGTCACAAGGATAATGAAGATTGCAAGTATAAGTCTGAAGAAGGTGATTGCATATTCAAGGATTACCATAGAACAACATGTAGGCACCACTAACTACTAATGTTGCTATCGAATACGAATTGAAATCTGTTGCTCCAATAATTACGCATTTCTTCCATCAAGAAAAGACTTCGAGATTTGAACGCTGCATGAAGTAAATGACAATATATGCAATGTTTGAGGTATGGTGACAAATTTTAAACATGTACACTCCATTATGTATAAATTTTTTTCAAAAGCAGTGAAATTTCAGATAGAGTGATGACAAATGAAAAACAAATGAGAAAAATAAAATCTTACATCATTCAGAGCGAAAAAAAAATTGGCAAAAAACTACAACTTCAATAGGAGCTCTACTAATTTCAGAGTAGTATTCTGAATTATCTTGAAACATGCAGCTCATGAACTTGATTCTTATGATCTAGTGTCAAGATAATACAATGAAATATTTGCAACAATCTCTGCAGTCTTACAAAATTTTGTGTGCAATAAAGACTTCGCTATTGGTATTATCTTAACGCTAGATTATACCTTAAAACTTACCTTTACACAACATAATACGACTTATTAGTGGTATATGAAATTAATGCAGTATACTTTTGATAATTTTGTGTTACTTCAGTGCTGAGAGCAAATTGTTCTGACCAATTTTCTTGACAGTTCGCTTATTTAACAAATGTAATCAAGACAGAAATTGATAACGAAGTTCATGCGCTGCATAAATACATTGACTGTTATGTTTTTACAGAAACCAGAAGAGTACCACATCCTAAAGTATGGTGCGAAAAATCTGTGAACCAAATACCACAGAAACAAACCGTTCTACCTTTCCACAATACCATTTCGCAGCAACTAAACTCCTTTTTTTTCTAGTTGTATCAAAATGAATACAAGGACAATCATAATTTAATAGTATTCAACGTCGCAAAAATTGGAAAAGGAATTTGATTACCACCTTTTTTCACATTCAAAACAATTCGATTCAAATACATTTTCTAGCAATAGCTTGAACAGACTTTAAAAATTTATCATAAATGCAAGAAGGAGTGATAACAACAGTTAATACTGAATAGATCAAGATTATGATAAAACAATGTAGTTAAAATTAGTGTATATCGTGTACTTTTCGAGATTTATTAAGGAATCTTGACTTGAGAAAGCTCATATATGTGGTTAAAGTTTGAATACTCAAAAAAGATAGAGCATAATTGCTTTACAAAACGAAGGAAGATAATAATGAGTCAGCATCTGTAATAATCAAATATACGACGGACGGATAATTAAGCAAATATCAAAATATTAGCAAAGCGCATTTTAACTCCAGAACATGACACATCCATTACTGCAAGCTACTGCCAAAGTGCCATCATAATAATCAAACTGAAATTATCACGTAAATTAAAAAGAAAAAAATTTTAAGGAAAAATGATATTCTGGTGCTAGTTAATTTCTGCCGGAATAAAACTTTTCCGCCAGAAAATTTAAAAATAAAACAAAAAACACCAAACTAAAAATAAAAATGACCCTCGTCAAGTCAATATCGAACTTCGGTGATTCGGCGAGAAGTTTGGGACGTAGGCCAGGTGTAAATACTTTGAACACACGGTATTTTGAAATGCACATTTGAGTACCAGCATTAAGACGTACTTGTCGTATAGGACCATTATTTTCAATGGAAACTTCCTTCAATAAAATTTAATTTTTGATTTTTTTCTTCTGATTTCAATCACATTTTCTCCAAACACTTGAAAAAATCGTTTTAGAAACAAAACGCACGTTTAAAATTTTTAAACTGGTGGGGTCTACCGATAGTAGTTGCCCTTTTACATTTCCACAAAGCAACTGCCCTTGTCGTAAAGAAATTGTTTGAGCATAAGCTTTCAACTGTAATTCGTTTATAACTTTCCACATCCTTTTATCTACACATACTATTCGTCGATCTTCACCACATGAATATAAGTAGTTGCTTCCACTCTGCAATTCTGTATCATCATATCCATTGATCATACTGTATGACTCATAAGATCATAATCAAAGAATAGTTCAAAAAATGAAATTCGAAAAAAAGCCTTTGTCAAAAATTTCAAGAGTTAGATAAAGAAGTAAATACATCTTGAACAAGATGGAATACAGCGCTTCGATGATATAACATATCAGCAATTTTTTGCAAAGAATTACGAGCATCCAAAGCAATCACGCGGCGTCCAAATGTAGAACAAATCGTTACTGCACCATCATTTACAACACAAAGCGCTGCTGAGGCCATTTGAACATCACAAATTCGCTAAGACACAGAAACCTGTGAGTAGCCAAAACGAAAACAAAAATATCTGTTTTGTTTTCAATCTGTTTTTCAGATGCAAAAAACTAAAAATTTAGTTTTTCACAAATAGGTATTCAATTTGGTTTTGTATAAAAAGAGTTCACATTTTTTAAATCTAAATTTTCATAAACACTTGATAACTGTCCTATACTTCGATATACGATACAAATATCATTAGCAGATCAGTCAATATTTCAACTTTAACGAATAATAATAAAAAATAAGAATCTGCATTACACTGCAGTCAATTCCGAAGAATGCATTACATATATAAGTACCAAATTCTTACGTTAATACATCCATTACCAATTTGCCACTGTTTCACATATCGATCCCATGCACATGAATAAAATATGTCATTATCTCCTTTGCATAAATTCCAGATCCAACCCTAGAAAAAATGCGGTAGTATAATAAATAAAAAAACTTTTATTGAATACCCCAAAGCATTTAGAATGATCAAAGCAACCATAACTAAATAAAAAGCTCAGATTAGTCATGAAGCCGAAATTAAGCTAATATCAAACATTATTCCTAAAAACCCACTATTTCATAAAATGTATTCAAATAAGTCCTTGCTGTTTAGAAATATGCTGTAAGCATCGATCCACATCTTTATCCAGCAGAATTTTCAATCATGTTTGAAACTTGACTGAATGAAATTTTTTTTAATTTTACCTGATGAGCCTCAGGAACATGACATAACCTCCAAATTTCTTTATCCATTTTTCTCTGCAAAAAAACATGCTTTTAATTTTCACACAACTGTAACATTATTCTCACTACAAATAAATAAGTTTAATAATTCAGAAAAATACATGGATTGTTACACAAGAAACTGCATAACTGGTTACTACAGGTCCTAGGATAGAAACCAATTAACACAAACGAATAAGTTTGAGTGGAAAAATTTTGAAATTTAGAAAAGTCGTTACAGCTACTGCATCCGTGTCCCACAGGACTAAAGCACGATCACGAGCACCAGAAATACAAAGACGCTTATGCGCAGACGATTTCATGAGTCCCACAGTGTCCACTGTTGCATCATGACCGGATGCCGAAACAGGTTCTTCCAATCTGAAAAATGAATCCGCAAACCTCCTAATCCGAAAGAATGTGTCACTATGAATCAGAATTCTTCAAGAAAATGAAAATCATACATTCCACTTCTCCATCGATCTTTCTCTTCCTCTGTTTTGGCGCAAGAAAATGACAATGAAGAAACAGGACCTTGCAACTGGCAGGATGGTAACTCGACCCCGTGCCCTTTCTGAATATATTTGAAACGTTGCGCTTATGCTAGACTGAGTTTTTAAATAAAACTAATGAATCTAAAATAAGTAAAATAAAAGA